>JAPYZS010000888.1:0-67624 GCA_030522925.1 Trissolcus japonicus
TCAGTGTACGTGACTATACTACACAAAAGGACCATAGTCCTTGCTATACCCCTTTGTTTAATCAATTTAATTAGATGTTTATAATGTTCAGTTGAACTTCAATTTTCATCTCTTAACTTTTTCGTGATCATTTAAAATCTAATAACGCTACTCCTATATAATATGTCCTATAGATAAAAATGTATTGGAAAAAGTTTATTTTATATTAATTTTTTAGGAATTTTGGAAAAGTGGACTATTTTTGTTTGAGTCTGTGATAGGTGGACTATGCGGGCGATTTTTCGTTCGGAATGACGGTGCATCTCGTGGCATAACGAGTTAGGCGGTTGGATTGAACAAGATTGAGGTCCACGAGCTCTCGCGTATAGCGCACGGGTGGCAACTGCGGGGGTGGTTTATATACGGCATGCGAGTCGTCGAACGACGAGGTTCAAAGCATCGGCAGAAGCTGGGAACTGCCGCAGATAGACGGAGACAGAGCCATAGTCAGCCTGGATGGAATTAGGTGGAGGCCCGCGGGAACCAATTCCCCCTCGAGGGGATTCCCCGGCCTCAGTAATCACCAGTTCTCCTATTCCATCCTCTATCCTATCCAATTCTCATTGCGGCGTTCTCTCTTCGTCAGCTCGTCATCCTGTGCGCGCCTATTGCTAAAAAATGTGTGCGCCATATTATGCGTATATAATCGGCAGCTTTTTATATCCCAATTGATTAGAGGGCTATTTTGTTTTGTTTTTTTTTGTTGGTCCTCCTCAACTTCTATACGTAGAGTTCGAGTAGCTTTTTTGTTTTCCCCCGCACTGGCAAAGTGGGTGAAGACAGGTGCGCTTGTGAGTTAGTGTCTTCCACGCTGAATTTCTCTCGGGAGCTGCCGAGCGCAATAGTTTTTCGGCCGGAGGATGTGGAATAAACAAAAAGTAGGATTAAGTTTTTGGCCCGAAAGTTCAGCGGAGACCGTAATTTAAGTCCAGACTGAGCGCACTCCTCTTAGACGCTAAATCATTTCAGCCGGCCACCGCGCCTCTCACAATGAGCAAAATAAATATTTAACGTGCTAATTTAAGCGGCGCAATTTGCAGTCGGCATTCTCGGTAACTGATATACGAAAAATAGAGCACACGGATTAAACGTTATTATGTATATCCGTGTGGTGAAAAGTTGACGCTGCAAAATTTTAATTTTGCTAGAATAAAAAAGAGGACATTTTTTTTTAATTACTTGTTTTAAAACGTTTTTGATATACCAATGGAAACTATGAAGCCGTCGTAACTAATAATCAGAGTGCAAATGTTGGCGAACCATTCGAAGATGTACTTTCGTAATGTACTGACAGAAGTTTGGTCGAACAAGGAAAAGTAATTACTTCAATCAAATTTAACGTAATGACCGTGGTTAAAAACAAATGCAATGCACAAGTACGAATTCTATCAAAATCTTTCATCCATCGAGCGAGCAATTCGATGTCAAAACGTTGTTTATTTTTGTATCACGTTTGAACAATTTTTCAAACACGGAAGAAAAAATCAGAACCGCAAAACCGCTGTTAATGTATATATTATTTATCGGACAGTATTGTGAATAAAAGCTCGGGTAACATTTGAATCGGCAGGGCTATTGCATGTAGTCGTAGCGGTGGAAACGCGGGAGCGGGGCGTTCGGCTAACGCGAAACCGAGCGAGTATAGTAGAAGCCGCGGTCGTGGTTAGCCACGAAATAGGAATAGGAAGCGCGTTGTTGCGACTGTTGCAGCCCGCAAACTAGGCGTAATACACGTACATGCACGATGCGTGCGTATGTCACGGCCAGAATATTCGTGATATAGCATTCACTAATTAATGCACGATAATGAACCGCTGCGGCGTTATACATATAGTAATAGATTCAAATCACAATTTCCTTTGTCAGCCCCAGCTCACGTATCGCTGCACCATTTTGTTTACAATATAACTCTGTCTTTTGAAGACGTCGTAAATCTTCAGACGTAAAAGTGACGTAAAATTATTTAAAAAGTTTGACAATTTAATTCTGTCAGAAGGGATGATTTGTATTTGCTTATCAATAATCAGTTAGACGCAACACATCCGAAGCTGTCATTAGGCGATGTTGAGACGAAAACATAATCGAGACTGTTGAATGTAAATTTATAGATGCAAGCCATCCCGTATATCTACGCACCTATAATCCGAGTAGTGCGCAATGACCTGAATCACAATGCATTACACAGTAGCGTGGAGTCGAGATTGTAATTTGTACGTACAGCATAAATGCATAATTATTATACCAGAATTAATTTACGGTCGTACAATTATTAACATCTGCTATCGAGAGTTTCGTCGGATATGCTGAGTAACCAGCACGACACTTGTCCCGTGCACGCATTGTTTCACGCGTTTGCTGTTTGTTCATTTAGCTGTCAATTTCACGGGTTCGCCTTTGGTTATGAAAAAGTTCAATTTGCGGTGAGACGGCTGGTTGATTATTTAGTTATCGAGATGCAAAATCTGATAAAATTTGCAATACCGATAATAAGAATAATGAATCAAGTAGTTGAGTCAATAAAAGGTCAGACGCGAGTAAAAGTTCAAGATGCAGTATTTTTCATTGGGACTTCATTATTATTTCATGAAATTTCAAGGATACAGTTTTGACATCTTTTGATATGAAAAAAAAGTCAGACATTAACGTTGGTTTATGATTGTTATATCCGTCTTGAGATAACGTACCAGATGGACGTTGATTGGAAACTGGCATGGCATCGCCGCTGGATAAATCCTTTTGTTGTTTATAACGCAGCGGTGAAATAGTATCTGATTAGAATAGTGCATATTCATGCAAGAAGACAGAGACGTTATCTTGAGGTTCTCGAGTTGGGTCGTTGAGCGTAGAATGCCGATCGAAGTGGGGGTGGCGATCCCTCAAGGGAGTCTGAGCCCGCGCCAGAGCTGTTCCTACAGGGCTGTCGTTCTCTCCGGAGAGCCGACTCGAGAACATCGCGTCTTCGAATGGTTGCCGCCTGCCTGTCAAGATGTACGCTCAACGAAATTCGAATACCACTTTTCGTACGTCGGATAAGCAGCGCGGCCCTCCGCTTTATGTGCTCCCTATCGATTAATGACAAATAAGTGACAATCACCAGCGCTTGTTGCGTCACTATTCGCACGAGAATTCATTAAACCCGCTGTGTATAGGAGATTGATTGTTTGAATGATTGATTAGACCAAACCCTAAGGCGATTGTTCGCGGCGCCTTTCTAATCCCAGGCATAGACTCACGATAAACCCAAAACTGATCATATTCCTGAGCAAAGTGTTGTTCAACTTGATACTTCAATTTGTGCATGTTATGGCTGTCTGTAGTACACAAAACCCTGCACTTCGTTTTTTGTTGACAACCGTTCGATCAAATCGTTTGCAATGTCATTTAAAATTATATCAGTTTTTTTGTAAAACTCGAATTGAAAAATATGGATAATACTTTTATACGGTCCACTTTTTATCCGCGATCGCATGATCGTTTTGATCATGAGGACAGTTTGGACGAGCATGCATAATTATGTTACGTGATTAAGAGTGATCACATAGCCTTGCGGCAAAGTCAGTGTTTGCAATTACGTAGTCAAACATGGTTAAGTAAAGTCAATAGTCGGATGCCTGTTTGAGAGAGGACATTTTTTTAATTATCATTTTTTACTTCTTTAACTGTCTTTCGCAAAGTTACAAGTTGTTTTTTTTTACAAATAAAATAATTATACTTGTTTTGTCCTTCTTCGAATATCATTAATCTTACTTTCCGAGTGATAAATCTTTCTCCGTTTTATGACATTCTAGATGACAGTTCTTAAGATTCTATCAAACCTTTTATTTTTAAACAATATTTTCACCATTACAAAAACTAGTTTTGAAGAAAAGTTTGTTTTTTAATTGGTTCATTATTTATATTTTATCAACTAAAATCTTTCACCCTCAAAAGCATAATACAAAAGTTCAAATATTGCAAGCGTCTAGCGGCAAGATTTCGTTATATATTTTGCGAACCTTCTGTCACTTTGTATCTTAAGGGTATTACGCGCCGTTCTCTTCTTTCCCAAGTTAGCGCAAGTCTGGATATTATTATTATGAATTGCTATTAAAGCCATCATCATTATTATTGTTATTATCATCATCTCATCTTCTCTCTTCTTTCGCGCGCGCGTAAGACACCGGACCTCCAGTCCGAGATGATAGCCAATCCCCTTACCTTTACGATTATTACCAACTAAGCGTACACCGGTATATCGTTGCGCGCCCGTTAAATTGTTTACCCGTATTTACGGCAGATTGAATTTTCCACCATACCAGAAAAATGACGACGAAATCTGGTTGTTTGCGTTTAAACCAAAATATATTTACCACATATCATTTTTTATCGTAGAGAAAAAAATTCAATTCAAAATATTGGTTTTGAAACATACTTTTCATGACATTTTAAAGGCAAAAATATGAAAGTAACCTTAATGATCAGAGTAATCAAATGAAATGAGTTATATCTATTACAGTAACTGGAGATTAGTTGCTGACCGTTACCATCTATCGTACCGTACTCAAATAGTGATGAGAGAATCCATTTATCACCTATTGGCTGGGAATCCAGTTAAAGGTTTGTCTATGGTTAGTGGCACAACTTTGAGTACAGTATGTTATTCCAGACCTACCAAATTTACTTATGGCAGTGAAATTCGACACTATTTTCGTCCAACAATACCGTTTTGCAGAATTCATCATGCGAAAAAATCCATCTCGAGATAAATCTTTTGATGGTTTAGAATAATTTGAAACAAGCAAGAATAATGGTTCAGAAGAAACCGCATTGTCTGAACTCTCAAAATGTTCTTCTGTTTCAAAAGTATATACAAAACAATTTCAAGTGTTACAATAAGTGACTAAAAAAATTTTTTTTTTCCAAAGCATTATTTTTACCAGTGTAAGTAGTACAAAAAGCAGGACACTGTATGTCGGATTCCTTTACAAGCTAGATGGACAAAACTTTCAATTTTCGCTGTTTCCACTAAAGCAAAATACTTGGACGTTGGTTTTGAACATCGTTCGGAGGATGTACAGGGTAGTAATTTCTATGAATGAAACTTTCTACTCTCTCCCTTATAATGCTGTGCGCGGTGCCCGTATCTCTAATATACCAACATCCTATTTGAAGTAATTGGAGAATTAGTAAATGGCGTTATGTTTTCCTTGTACATTAGTAAATGACACGGCGAAATGATCCTTTTATTTTCCAACTCAATTTATTAACTTAAGTTGACAATGTCTCAGCCATTAAATTTTATCTCAATTTATATTAACTTTTACCCCACATTATAGTCTGAACGAAAATCAAAAACGTCGTTTATCTAACCGAAATAAATGTAAATTAAAAAAATATTAATTTTAATAAATTATACACAATTCTAAGAATAAAATAGTCTAACAATTAATAGGTGACGTCAGTTCGGCCATGTCAGTTTAAGAGAAACCAATATAATATTTATATCTGACTACCATCCAGACGTATGATTGTTTTTATACGAAAATCAATAGTGCTCTCTAATACGGGATGATGCTCTGGAGAAGCGATGAATTAATCCGTAGACTACCATTCATTATAAAGTATCTTATTTCGAGCATCAAATGAATGTTTCAAATCTCCCCATACAAATTTGTATCAAATTATCAAATTATTATATAGTGTTGCATCAAATTGTCTAGACAAAATTTGATTACTTTTGCTAAGCGCTGTAACGGTGTTGCTATTCGTATGGCACCCAGGTATATTTTTTTCTGATTAATGTTGTGGGCTCGCGTGACTGATGTTGCCATCCTCTATCAACGCGTGGACATTAAACGCTTGCAAACGCGCGTAATTTAGATAATTTATTAGCATAGGTTTCACTATTTATCACTGAAAAAAAAAAAGATTTTATTTGACTGGAAATGAAACGCGATAATTAATTTTGAGGGAACGGTATCGTTTCCACTGAATGAAAAATGAATTCAAATCATAATAAAAAAATTTTCATTCATGCGGCGAATTTTTATCAGTAAGATAAACCGAAGAGCAAAGATATGATTCTGATGAATCTCAAATGGCTTTGACAAATGTATATTGCATTATAAATTCAATAGCTCATTTTAGGATACTTTGCAGGGGACGAAGAATGGGACGAGGAGGAGGAGGAAGATGAGGACGAGGACGAGAACGAAGGCGACGAAAATGTGGAGCAAAGTGGCTTAGAAATTGCAGAAAAAGACGATGATACACTCGCCGTTAAAGGTAACCGTCTTATAATCAAATGTATTCTGTTGTTCCATTATCATCTTAATTGCGAAAAGATTATCATGACAAATATGAAATGTGAAATTAAACTTTTTTTTTTCTTCTTCTTTTATAACATTTTTATTCACTGAGTATCCTGCAGTGGATGAAAACTACGAACACATAAATGGTTTCAAGGTGTTGAATAATGAGTGAATGTAGCTTTTAACCTCTTGCACAGTTTTTTTTACTACTCCAGCAGCCTCTCTGAGAATATTACATTATGTAGTCTGCATTACATTCACATTACGGTTATACGTGCATGCAACTATCCCGTCTATGTGCATCGGACACAAAGCTACGGCTACACGTTCGGAAAACGCTTCGTGCGCGCGTCATTACACTTTATGCAAAGCGCCACTTTTTCGCTGCCGCTGAAATTAGAAAAAAAACGAACGAAAGAAACTCGAAACACGAAACAACTACTTTGGCAATGCACGGTATTAAAATTTGAAACTGCAATTGTATGAAGAACAGGAGTGCGTCTTTTTCTCAACAGTTGTTTTTCTTTCTGTAATATAATTATATCTGACAATCACCGTCTGTTTTTTGCAGATATAGACATCGAGGAGGAAGAAGACGAAGAAGAAGAAGAGTTGCAGCGAGCTTTTAGTCGGAATTCAGAAGGTGAGTAACAATTTCTCGTACAATCTTTAACTCCTGTTGAATTTGGAGATAACAATGTTTCCGTGTTTCAAAATAGGTTTTGAACAACAATTTTTATTTTTTGATGAATTCCTTTTTTTTATAAATGAGTAGAAAAAAGGTATAATTTATCGTAAAGAAAAAGTGCGATAGAGAGACGAAAAGAGTTTGGACGGTTCGAATGGAGACCGTAACACGTTGCCGGTGAAAGAGTCTTATTGGCGAACGAAAAAAAGTTAGGGTAAGAGAAAACCAAAGAGAAAGAGAGTTAGAAATGCTATAAAGATAGGTACGTGGCTTTGCTATTTTCTCCACTGGTGTGTAGCTGTCCAAATTAACTCAAACGTAAATTGGTTTATCATAATTACGTGTGTGATCTCATAGAGAGAGCTGAGGCACTCGCTTGAAAATGTTATTTTTCTTTATTTTATCCCAATACTTTTGAAATTATTTCTCGAAGCTTCATTTTCAAAACATCTCGCTTGGAAGAGTGGAAGACATACTATGATTATATTAAAAGATAATACCTCTTTCAAAGTTTCATGAACATTTCAAACTTCCTCAGATAAAATTGTTCATAAAATTAATAGTGTCATACAGAAGACTCCTTAAATTACTCCATCATTTATTCAAACTTTTTAATTAGATGAATTATTTTTATCTTACATCACTGTAGTCAAAGATTTAATCACAAATTTCATTAATCATGATTTTTTTTTTCACTGAAAGGAATTTGGATGAAAAACAATATTGTCATTCATCTAAGAAGGACAACTGAAAAAGAACCGAAAAAAAAACGATAATAATCAGAGAGGTCTAGGTTCAAGACCGCAAACACAAAAAGTTAATTACCTTTACTACCGACCCTTATAATGTTTTACCCTAGTTTCTTAATTCAACTAGTCTTTCTATTACACTCGAGTATCTCTTCATTAGAGGCTCAAAACGGAGAAACTCGCTAAAATAATTTACTCTCTCAAGAAATGTGTACACATTTCTTACAAAAAAAGTAGACTTTTTGCAAGCAAAAATGGTCGCCGTCTGTCCCGAGAACGCTCTTGTCTTTTCAACGTCGCCGAGTTTTGCTCGAAAAACAAGGGAAAGTGGAATAAAAATAGAAGAAAAGAAAAGGCTGCCAGAGAAGGGAGACAAAGACAGACGAAATAAAAAAAATGAGCAAACAAGATTGAAGGCCGACGAGTTAATTTCTTAAAGAGAAAAGATGGACTTGCGTCGGAGCTTCGGCGACGTTTAATCAAAGTTGCGGATATTTATCACGTGCTTAGTCAAATCAGCACGCGTTCTTTACAAGCGGGTAAAACGTTTTGCTCGACTGCATATAAACGACTCGATTAAGTTTGGTCGCGGGGAGGAGGAGGGGGAGGTTAGGGAGGGGGTTCGAAATATTTTGCTGATTCGGTTAAATCGCTTTCTAAGTGGCGTTTTAACTCCCCGTTCCAAAATGAAAATCCTCGAATGAGAAAATAAACGAAGACGTGTGCGCGCGAGCGCAGATAATTAAGTGGATGTCGTCCAGGAAGGACGGCCGGTCACGGGCAGCTCTTTTAATTCAGTAATGGTACTGGCGTGCGATTACCATGCAAACGAAACAAAACACGCGCAATCTCGAGAGCTTAAGCCGGGCATCTCCCGTGCGATTCATAAAATCCAAAAGCTTCATGTAATTTTCATGTCATCTTCAATTCAGCCAATGTCGATCTCGTCGCACACAAGGCCGATTGCTGGAATGATTCGCGGGGACGAATTCGCAGGTGTCCGCGCAACGCCGAGGCTGTCGAAAAGAGAGAGCAAATTCCCATAGCAGTGAGAAGAAGAGAGAGGATGAGAGAGAAAGAAAGAGATAGAGTGAAAGCGCCGTTCCGTATGAAACAGAGGGAGACGGGACGTACTCGCGATAAGGAGGGACGCTATATTATGGGGGATGCCTAGCGGGGGGATTCCCCTAGGGATCGCGAGCTGTGCTGCGCACGCATGCGCCGGCCTGATTAGTTCCTCGCCGCCCCTCTCAGACTCGCAGTCCCGAGTGCCAGCAGCGCCAGAGGAGCGAGCGCCACGTCTCGCGGGATCTGGCCCCCGCGTCCTCTTTTCCCACCCCCCTCGCTTCCACCCGCTTCCAACTCGTTCGCTCGCTTCTTCCTTTCTTACGTTGCCCTTCTTATACTCTCTTCGTGTGCTTTTCTTATATTCCCAATACGCGCAAGCCTAACAGCCCTATTCCAATGAGATACCAAATATCAATCCGAGGCCTAATTTGCATTTCGCTCTGTTTTCCTTTCGTTTTCCTTACCACCCCCCAACCCCCGGCTTTCTTTTTCTATGCTCAAGATGCCGCGTTCCACCTTAGAGGCACGAACAAATTTCGCCAGATTAATCTCCGCGAATAGATTCGAATTGGCAATTTGTTATTGTTTTTAAAGATTTTTTTATTTTGTCTCTAACTGTACTTGTTATTGTGTTTGTAGTATATATAGTAGATCCAAAAGTGGTTTCGCGGAATATGGAGAACTGAGGAGTTGGGTTGAAAGATGTTCGTCGAGTCCACGAGGCGATCCCCGTGGTACCGCGTTAAATAATTGCTTTTGTAATTTATGAACAAGAGGGTTGAATCGCAACGGCCAGCTTTTTGGTTGTTCGTGGGTGATTTGGTAATTGATATGAAATTTCGCAAGTAATTAGAGCATTTTATCCGCGAGCTTTTCATTCAATTATTGTTAACGACATGACGTCAATTTCAACAAGACAAATTCGACTACCAAATATTATTCATTTTTTCCCCCAAAACGGTCTGTGTTTAATCAACAAATTTTTTAATTGACAAATAATTCAACCCTGTGAAATATTAATCAAAAATGTTATTCTTCTCTCCGTTCGTTAATCTGCTGAATTATCAACAAAGTTTAAAGGAAAGATTTTTCTTCTCAGGGAGAAGAAAAACATCCGTCGCAAAACATTTGTAATTGTATTAATAATTCAGGGAAGCAGTCTTTAGGTTGGCCCGGGGAGAAAGGGGTGAGTCGTCGCTTCTTTTTTTTCTTCGTTCGCGCACATTCGCTCCTTCAGTGCAAAAGTCTTTGCGACGTGAAGTAAAGCAGCTCCTCGCTTAAAGACGTTTTCTCGACTCGACTGTACTTGGCGATATAAGAGCGTCCCAGGTGACGAGCTGCCTCGGGCCGAGGCACAGCGCTATAGTCATCCCATGGGAGCGACTCCCTGTTCCTCTCCCTCAGTTCGTTTCTCTTGTACACACCCTCCCGAGTCTCTCTCTCTCTCATACTTTCTCTTCCACCACTCTGTTCCAACTCGCGCACATCCACCAACGCAAGTCATTCGCTTGGTCAAACTGGCGCGCTCGTGTGTTTCTAAACACACACTCGTCAAATGGCACTCATACCCACACCGATATAAGTATGGCTATATTCTTGTAGCGCTCTCTCGCAACGGAGAGAAAACATAGCACAGTCCCCGGTGAGTAGACCTTCTCGTTCCATCATTATAAACTCACTGCTTTTCTCATTTTTTCGTCCTTCTCGGTCTGTCAGCGTATCCATCTCCAAGCAAGGGTTTAGCCCTTGTTATATTATATCCCGGCGAACGCCTGTGAGCAATCGCATTTTGTTCCTCATGTATGCTTTAAGCGATGCTCATTATACCCAAGGATTACCCTGCTAATGAAATTCTAAGGGTCGCTGATAATGGCCAGGTTGTATTGCGACGTTGTTCTCCCATGAAAAATCGAAACCTAGAGAGGTGACGAAGGATCGCTCGCGCCGTGATTGTTACAATTCAAATAGTTTCGGAACTGGATCATTTCAGGCTTTTGATGTCGCTCTTTATGTCGCCCAAGGATCAGATGCGATATAATTGATATGCTGCAAATTAGAGATGATTTGTCCTTGGTATGTTTATAGGAAAATACTTGAATTAATTTAATAATGAATTTTTGATTCAACAAATTAATAGCTCCTGTAGGCTTACGCGTGGCGCATAAGTTAGCCGTGGTCTTGGGGCGTAACTATGGAGGGATGAATGAATTATAATTATATTTTATTACCGTTATACAAGTTGCTAGTAAACTGCCCGGCTTGTGCTCAAAACTAGAAATTTGGTATGTAAACTAAATGATGTACGCCTTTGACCATTCAAGGGTTATTATTCTGGACCTCCACCGGCCTTATCGTTTTATTCCATCTAATTTTAATAATCAACTTACACTATATAGCGAATTATAAAATTGAACGGATAAAGAAGAACGATTCAAAAAATGAAATTTAATCCATTGTCTTGTCTGGCAATAAAGTTTAAGAGAGACGTTTGGAATTTATGCCGGCAAGTTTTGTCGGGAACAACAAAAGAAAAGTAATCGAAAAATGTTTGTAATGGTGCGGAGGGAAGCTAAATGTAAAATAAAGAAGTTACATGCGGGGAAGTCGTGTTATTTATCAGCGAAAGAAGGCAAGTTTCTGCAAGGGCCCATGTGGGTATATAGTGTCTAATAACTCGAGCTGTAGCTTGGTGTCAGGGTGCTTTAGACTTCGCGGTAAAACTTGGTAACTCGAGAAGATAAAGGCGCTGCCGCAGCCGCGAAGCTGCAACTACACCGAGGATCTTTCTAGATCATACGAATATCTTTCGGCGTGATCTTCCTGAGCCCCTCCCGGGACTCGGCTTTCTTACGTGCTGGCTAAGTGCACACAACTAGTTATTGTAAACCACGTAAAATGAGCTTGATATGTGCGCGCATCCATTTCCTACCCGTACCATATACTTTATCCATCATCAGATATTTGCATCATATTTTATGTAATACATTACAAACGCATCTTAACTCGAAACGAGTTATTTTTTATTCGCCTTTAACACACCTTCAATAAATAATAAAATAAAATTGTTCCCAAAGTTATTAAATTTATTTTGCCAATTTTTCGCACATTTAGTAATGAATTTGATACCTTTTTTCCTTTCCCACCTAGGCGCATAACGGCACATCGCACGCATAATGGATCGCAATCGTTTTGGTTGGTAACTTTGGTACATGTCGTTACAAAACGAGTATGTGGTTTGGGGACGTAGGGATTCCGTAACTACCAACACACCTAACTTTTGACCAACATAAATTCATCACACATCTTTATGCATTTTTCCGACGCGTTTAGGTCGGTTTGTGATTCTTTATTTTATTTCTAATCAAACATGTCATGCATGATGATTAAAAGACGTATATTGTCAGAATATCGATTACCGGTTGAGGTGATTAAAATGTTTGAGAAGTTCATTTACTCAAGATGAAAGCTAAATCTTAGTTAAGATTCAAAGTTTGTACCAAATTTTGAGACAATTACAGAGTCAAGTTTATTAAGATGTAGAATTAATTGGCGTGACCGGCGGCTCTCTCTGTATATAGTCTAGACCAAGAATTTACAGGTCAGAGCTTCATACCTTGAGAAATAAACTTGAAATTCTGTCGTGATCAAGTTGTCAAAGTTGAAACTGTTTTTTCTTAAATAATCAATCAATAATTAATCAAATGAACTGGAAATTAATGGTAATTATTATGAATACCTGTCACGCCATCTTTATCAGAATTTAGAACTTGGGGTTTTTATCAAAGTAGATCCTTGCCCGTTTAGTCAATAATTTAACCGCGGCTTTGATTCTTAATAAATTATACATTTTAGGAATATCAGTGCCGTGTCTTCTTAAGATATTTTCTCTTGGAAAAAAGGCAGGATACGCGAGAATGTATTAGAGAAATGGAGCCATCTTTCTAGGAAAGAAATTAAAGTTTTCCCAGGAGCACAGTCGGCTCGTAAGGGCGAGTAGAAGGATGAAACGGTCTAGCTATGCTTTCATAGCCGAGCGACGAAGATGCTTGACTGGCCTATTGCTATTGTTTGTGAGACTCCCCGAGGAGTTCATCCAGCTAGTGTTCTTAACGGGGCTTGCATCGATGACACTCCTCTCTGCCCATTTCCAAACTTATTTTGCGCTCGTTCCTAAATCAATATGAATAATTGTCATGTCTCTCGCGTAATGACTTTTCAACTGCCAAAACTCTGGTCCGACCAAATATTTGGCCTCACTCGATCGGACTCTAATGCTTATTAATTCTTGTTCGTATAAAACAGAATCCACCAACAGCGAGGCACCCTTCCAAACATGTTTCTATACGAAATTCAAGCAAATGCCGTAAATTTTGTTGGATTAGAGTGTACTTATCAAAACAAATACAAAGTTGCTTGCCATGTCTGACCACATAGCATGATTACTACTGCCAACGCTACCCTTTTCAAGCTTCTGACAAAACTCCGGTTCACTGTTTATTCCAAAATGCGTAGCTCAAAGTATTTTAAATTAAAATCCGTCCGTTGCTCCGACTTTTCGGACGACTAGGGATATCTTTGCAAGTTTTGCAATTCAGTTTCCCATACCGGATGAAATGAATTAAAAATATTATCGTGAACAAGTTGATTGTTTCGATAATAATTTTTCTTTTGTAAATTAATCAATTAACTTTTTTTTTCCTTATACTTCATCCATCAGTGTGGATTAGCAGAAGCTCGGTTGGAATAAAAAATGAAAATTTAAACATGGCAAAAGCGCGGCTGATCCACCCTTATTTCTAATTCTGATCCCCTCATTTTCTGTGTTGTTAACACCTGCTATCTTGCGGTAATCATCTGAACTTTTCCTCGTAACGGATGAGCTTCACTAAGTTTTATTCCGACTTGTTTAGGAAAACTTAGCTCATAATTTCAAACTTTTAACGATTCTCATTATAAGAGCAAAAAAATAACTTTCAATTTACATTTCTCGTCCGAAGACTATCTCTTTGTTAAATTCAATGTAATTAAGGTAATGAGTGTCTCCTTCCATAAATCATGCGATATCAGACTTCCCTGATACTTCAAAACTTTCCACAAAATCATTCTATAAATAGAATAATTAGAATCATTATAAAATGTTATCAAACATTGGCGTCAAGAATAACAAATGACGATTTTTTTTTTATTTTGCAACATTGTGAAAAAATAAAAGACAGAAAATGCCAAAATTGTAACAATTTTCTCGCAGAGATAATCTTGTAGATAATTCATGAGTCAGCAAGAAAAAGTTGGCGCGTGTGTGGAGGTTGTCGGTATGAGACGACTTATTTGACATAGAGCTCGGGACTAAAACTGCAGCGCTATTTTGTTCCGTCGCGAAGTGACGTCATTTTGGGTAACTCTATTTTACGTTCGACTCTTCCTTTTACGAGACTTTAAAAACAACAGAACAGCGAGAGAGACATTGAAGCGGTGTGTGTCAGGGGTATAAAAAAAGCACGTACAAAGCTTGGTGGGCCATAATAAAGGCTGAGGTGTCAGGATAAAAGTAACGTGGTTCTGGCAAGGTAACAGTGCGAAAAGCTAATTTAAGCAAAATGAGAACCATCACGCGCGAACCACTGCGTCTGATCCCGCGGGACGCCAGGAGCTTTGGGGGCTCTGGCACAACTCGGTTCGGGGAGGGGGCGTTCGTTCCCTGAGGAGGTAATTACCCTGCCGACCCTCCCTGGCGAGCATCCACGAGCCATCGCAACTTCGACTCCTGCAGGAGTTACATGCTAATACAAAACCGAACAGTCGCTTCACGAGAGTCCCGTGTGAGCGGATAGCGTCGTGTTGGCTGCCACCGACCAACTCCCGAAGTCCCGCTGGTTTCAAAACTTTTCTTGCGCGGCTTCTTTCCGTATTAGTAGCACAATTCCTCCGAGCCCGAATTTCAACCCGGCGTGTACTCGAGCAAACGCGCAGACGTCTCTGTGCTCTACCAAAACCTTATCAATATGTAACCTCCTTTGGCTTCACGTGTTTAGTTCCCTTTTTTTTTGTTTCCACAATTTGCCCTGCAGAATTTTAAAATCGCACATATCTTTTTGGTTTCAAGCTCTGAAACTGAATCGCACTCTTGCTTCAAATTTAACAACTCAGAAAAAAAATTGTTTTATATCTGCCTATTACTGATTAGACATCATCAAATCTAACTTAACTAACTCTGAACTTTTTGTCATATCAAAAAGTGTCTAATTAGACTTAACTTCACAAACATTTACAAATATCTTCATGCAAAATTTTGTACAATGAAAATCTATTAGATATATTTTAATGTTAATTTATTACATTTTGAAAAATTTGTAGAAAAATTGTAATTTAAGACATTTTTTTTAAACAGTTGGTGCAATTAAATTTATAAAATGTTTGACTTAACTAATTTTTCTTAACATGCAAGAGAAGTGTTTGACAAACATATCGCAAAGGAAATATGCAAAGCTTATCTATATAGGTACACGTGACAACAATGTCAGTCCCGAACGTGCACAAGTCGTCTACGTATAGGAGCCAATATCAATGGCCTATGACCCCTGCGGGATACTGATTCTGGTGGCCCACTCCGAGCTTTGTACAGCCGCGAATATACCAGCGAATATGCCAAGCCCGCAGCTTATTATCCACAGGCTTCCCTGTTCGATTGGTCTCAAAATTCATGAAAATTCAATGCAACTTGCATCAGTTCATTGTGAGCCCAAATTTGCAGCACGATAATTTGCTCGGCTAATCGCACATCACTCAGCACGTCGCTGATTTCAATCAATCTATTTCGGACAAGACGATAAAAATTGCTTTTCAACATTTTAGACTCACAACCAAATGCAATTTACCTGATCGACTGAAATATTAATTTGCTATTGATCTTTCATTTTGATTTCAGAATTCGCACGTGATAGATCACAGTCTCCTCTCGATTGTCCAGAGTTGGACAATCAAAATAGCCTTGACAGTGGTGAGTGAAACAAATTTTTAATCATTAAAATAAAAGTGAATTTGGATGTATGTAACGAACGAAGGAAAAATGTAAATCTCAATTCGTCTACCACTATGGTCGAAACCAAATGAAACGAGCTAATGTTCTTCTTTGCGTGTGAACGTAGACAATCAGTTGTTCAAACGTCTGGCACCTAAACGTCCTGTTTCTGTTACCGGACCGTATACATCTAGTACGGCATGTTTGCAAGTGTTGTAAACTTAAGAGGCTGGGACTGATTCAATATACTCTATTCCAACTAACTTCATTTGCTATGCCTAACGCGTTTAACCAATAGAAAGCATGCCGGCGTGTGTTCGAGTTTTCCTGTTACCTAAATTGTGTATAATGAAAACGTACGTCCTGGAAGATTCGACCCAAAACAATTCGGCCATTTTGATATCGCAAAATTGTTTGAACAACGCAAGACTTGTTTAAATAGACAAGCCATCTCGTGGTTGGCTTTTAATCAACGAGTTGATCGTTGGCTTGTCAGTCATAGAAAAGGGAAGAAAGTTTGTCGCAAAAATATGACGCGACGGTGTGTATCGTGGAGATATTTGTGATTGCAAGTTTGAGACAAATACACAGGGACGATAAAGAAATAGCGAGGAACGTTAAGGAGGAAGCGACGTTGACCAAGCGTCGCGGCTTTGTCTCGGTTGCGGTCGGCAGAGTTGGGGTGTGTGAGGGATGATACTCGAGTTGTGTGTGCATGTACGTAACTATGTACTCTCGGCGAGGCATAAATGTGTATCCCTTTAGAGGCGGCTTCCGTGCCGCTTGTCCACTGGCAAGCTTGCTCGCAACATTGCACCCATCTTTCTCTCCTCTTTGTTTCGCCGTCATCTATTCTCCTCTATCTCGTCTTCCATCTTGTCCCATTACCAGATGTGCGTGTTTGTGTGTAGACAAATAAAACAAATACCCGCTACGTGGACGGTTTATTTCATTTTAATTGCACCGGGTATGCTAATGCTCTGTATATTTTTACTTGATGACTTCATTTGTACCGTTCCTTCGGCTGTTGAATTAGGATATTATGTTAGCGAAGAATAGACATCTTTTTCGGTAGAGGATATACTGTGTGAATACAAATTTCCGAGTGAAGTTTTTCAAATAAGTTAATTAACAATTAAAACATAAAAACAGTTGACAAATTATTACCTCAACTTCATTTTGTCATGATCAAATTTGGATAATTAATGGCCCAAAATAAAAAGATCGGTTTGCACAAAACAAACCAGTTCATTGAAATCTAGTAATGCAAGTTAAATTAAAATTTTGATCACTCACTGGCAAAATTAGATTTCGTAACACCAAACAAAATCATTTTTAATTTAAAGGATATTTGAACAGGAAACATTAACAACGGCGTCGAAATGTTGATTGGTCCGGTGCGCGGTAACAACAAATCGGCAAGATTACGCAAAGCTACTATAGTTTTCCAATTTACTAGATTACATAAACGTCTTGTAAAATGAATTCGAGGATCGAATGGTAGACGGCGAGAGAAGCAGCAAGGGCCATGCAAGGAAGCAATCCCGAACAGAGAGAAACGATCCAGCGACTATTCGCCGGAGATCCGTAATGCGAAGCGCTTAAAGTTGCGATGGGTCTCCGGGGCATACAGCACAGAGCAAAAGAAGCTGGGTGGATCGACTGACTGAATGACTGACTGGCTGACTAGCCGGAACCAAAGGTGCGATGCGACTAAAAGATTGCCAACCTAGTCGTCTTTGGACTCTCCGCCGAGCACCATCTTTCGCGATCAATACAACTCGATACACCTTTGGTTATTTTGTTTCGGTATAGTTTATGACAGGAATTTCGCGAATGATGCTACGTAAAATTCCGAATGGGGCATGTTTTATGAACAGCCGAACAAGATAAAGCCAGTGGTAAAAATAAAAATGTTATCATATTTCACAGAATCGTTTGTTTTATTCAACAACAAAAATGTCTTTTCTTTGACTCTAAAAAGTAGAGGCCGAATAAAGTATACCGAGTTGTCTTGGATTAGATCATTAAGATCCGTAATGTAGATTTAAGACACCTACCTTAATATGTTTGCAACCCTCTTCGAAGCTTAACTGAGCAGTGTGGAGCGTATCTTGGGGTCTCTGTACGAAAGTAACGTGCTTAGAAAAATCTGTCGGTCAAACAACGCAAGATAGGGAGGAAAAATAAAACAAAGCAATTACGGGTTACTTCGGACTTATTATAGGATTCTGTCGGGATAATTAAATTTGAACCATTCAAAGTGAAGGGTGTACAATGGTCAATCGTTTTCAATCATTTATGTTCATAAATAGCTCGATATTTCTTTTCATTTGGAATGAAAAAAAGTAAGTATGTTATCGCGCAAAATTATTGGCGCATTACTGCAATTTCGCTCAGGTTAATGTCAGATATCTCAGATTCTTATTACGATAACGTAAGAGGAATAACCAGATAATCTCACTCGAATGGCCGAAATGAGGTACCGATGGAATAAATTTCACAACTATGACCGTTACAAATTTTCTTTCATGGTTGTGTTCACGTACTGAAAGAATGTCGTTGATTCGCCCATTCTGCTGAATTTACCGCTACAAAATCGAAAAACAATAAAAAGAAAGAAAGATTGATGCAATGAATGTTCTTTGTAATAAAATGGTTTTCACATAAGAGTCATTTTCTTTCAACAATAATAAGTTGATGAATGAGAGGACATTCAAAGAAAGCATTGTCAAACGTGCTTAATTAATTTCTCATGCAATTTCTGCTGTGTTGACGAAAGAGAGAACGTTGCATATAAAGCTGGCACCGGAGTGCAGACTGCAATAAGGTGCAAAGTCTTGAAAACGTTATCCAGACGAGTCAGCCGGCATTTTGCTCGGAAGGGTTAATTAAGTGTTTGCTCGTACGACCAGCACTGCTCTGCATATGCAGCTCAAGTACCACGCATGTATACTATAAACGTTCTTGTGAACGCTCTTAGATTTCACAATGCAGCATCAGTTTCGACCAAGTACGATTGACGCCAAATATTTGCTCACCGTTCTTTGGCCCTCAACGTCGCATTTCGCATTCAAAAATGCGTCTTCGTGAGATGCAATTTATTTGACAGTCAACAAACAAAAAATGTTCGTTGCTTTAATGTCTCGTGCCGTTTGCGTTTGCCGAGTTAGTTGAAAGAAAACTCTGATGAGTTTGATGTGATTTTTAAAATAGGAATTCCACTGAGTTATACATTGAAACATGCAAAATGAAATTTTCTTGGCTGGCGTGCGCGAGTTTCGTTGCAAGGCTGGTCGCTGAAAGTGACATTGTGGCATGGGTTGACGTGATGAAAATTTAAGTTGGGTCTGCCTAGCTGGACGGAACCACTCTGCCTTATTATTATTCATTATTAGAAATGTGAGTAAACAGAAGTTAGTACTTTACTTGATAAAATGCGGCTGAATTTTGAATTTACACCTCATAATTGTACCATCAACTTTATAATTCCTTCAACGAATTTAGACATAAGGGCTGTCTCAATTCTGAAGTTCCTGTGACGTATAATGAATTTTATACTTTTATGAATTCATTTTTTACTATAAAAAACATAGTAATAACATTTTTTAGAACAAAAATAGTCCTTCGTCGCGGATGAGATAGAAAAGTGATTTTTCTTCAATTAAGAATCGACAGTGACTAAATTGAATTAGATTTCGTATGACTGGAGACTTTCAAATTGGTAGACAGCTTTGCGTTCGTTTGTGGCAATTATAATTAGTGCAGACGGACGTGGACACGAGCTGGCCCTTTAAATGTCTGCTACCTCTATATGAGTCCAACTTGCCAGTGACTTTATAACCATCGTAGTGTGTATTCTGAAAACGTCGAACCGATGATAAATAGAAAGAAAAAAAATATAAGAATTTTTTTTAATTTTCCATAAATGTTGAGTGGCACTTTTGTATATTTTATAGAATTAGTGATACTCTTTTGTATATAATTAGGATCAGATGATTGTCCAACGTTAGCAAAGATCTAAACAAGGGTCCATGTTTATACGTAGCTGCAGGAATATATAAGGCCTAATCGGGTTGTCGAATCAAGTTCAGGCTTCGCAATATGAATATAACACGATCTCACCAGATTACAAGTTGTGTTACACGTATATGAGGAACAAATATTCCTCAAATTTCCTGTGAAATTTCAAGTCATCAAATTTTGATAAACAAAATACTTTGTTTGCAAATTAAAAAAAAAACAATTAAATTACAAAAAGTTATTTACATCTGTCACAATACAAAAATTAATTAAATTTAAAAAAAAACAGTCTCACACAAAATTGTATATCATGTGAAGAAATTACAGGGGCCTGTACAACCGACTGATGATGCATACCATAAATGCAATTTCAATTCAATTGAAAATTAATTACAATTATAATCACAAGTTTCAACTTGACACTATTTCACATAAAATTGAGTTTGATACAAAAATTCAATACAAAGTTTTGTATTAAATTGGTATATCGATATTCGGTTGATTGGTTTGTACAGAGAGACTAGGTGGAAATAACTCATGTGCAAAATGTAAAGTCTACATTAATTAATATAACTACATAAAACGAAAGCACAATTTTTTATTTTATATTAAAAAACAACATTTTCCATTGCAGAAAAGAGTACCTCAATTATTGTGTTATTGTCTAATGACGAAACAAAGTACATGTGATTGTTGAATGTGTGTCTTAAAACTTTGCACCCGTTTTCAGAAGAAAAGATACGAATAGATATTACTGCGTGCGATTGCGTGCAAATATATAAACGAAAGTTGAATGGTCGTGTGCCTTAGCACATTTACGTGCTAAATCTCCCTGGAGAAATAAGCGCTCTGTATGTAATGCACGCTAAGGTATTGTACAAAATGATGAGGGGGAAGAGGAATAGGGCGAAATTGCTGGGTAGAGGGTGGTTCCGGTCTCTTAGGAAGCGCTGGGGCTTGCACAAGAGGATGCTTTTTCCTAGTTGCCTTGTGCAACTCTCAGGTGCGAAATATCCTACGTCCGCATCTGCTTATTCTTTCATAACCACTCTTGTATATATATATATATATATATATTCTCAACATTATAGTTTCATTTTTACATCAACAGCTCGTAAAAACTCTCCCCAGTTAATATTTTTTAATTCAAACGTAATCATTTTAAAATGGATCTTGTTTACTCGGATTTTTTCATCTTGACTAATAAGACAGTTCTGGAATAAAATCACATATCAAATCTTTCATACGTCACAACAAATGGCTATTTTAGGAATTCGGAGACGCAGATAAAAATTATATCTGTGTAAGCTACATAAAGGGGAAGAGGTCGATTATATGCGGGGCGCTCATACGGCACCCTTGAGACAAACTTTTGCCAGAAAGAAATTCTCAGAATGCGCAAAAGTTTCTTTTTTTTTCAAGAATCATACTCTACAGATCGAGATCTCGCGGCACGTAACGCATCCGTTTTGGCGAGAATTAATATATCAGCAAGACTGCCGAAATAAATATCATTAACCGGAGCAGTTAAATTCATTATTAAATATTCCTTTCTTACATAAAAAGTACTTTGCAAAATAATTTTTGAAGATAAAATATATCATTTGTTATATTTAAAATTATAACTTCACACTTGGTTTTAATATGTCAGTACCTTGTATGAAAAAGTAATGATAAATACTAAATTTTACTTGTAATTTTTTAAAACCAGATTAATTTTATTCTGTCAGTTTAAATATAATTAAATAAGAATTATTCGGGCGAATGTAAATAATGCAAAACTGATAGAATGTTCAAAAAGATTAGATTTTGATCCGACGCAGTACGAAACAATAAACTAGAAGTTGATTTGATAAATGACGCCTGTCGTTATACACTTTGGTGACAATATTGTCTTCGTCGCGTCAAGGAAATCAAGCTGACAACAAGTTCTGAATAAAAGATGAGTCCATGCGCGCCGATTTCTTTTCATGCAAACATAGTTGTTCTACAAAAAAATTGTACATTGCAAGATGTGTATAATATTTCAAAACCCGTTGTGATGCTCGGCAAGTAGACGCTAGCAACGCAAAGGCAACGTAAGTTCGCTTGATACGATCTTAATCCATTTCAATTACGAGCTACAATTAAAATTACAACATTTCGGAAAATCAATTTTGTTTTTCAAAATTAATATCAAAGTACATTTATTTTATATCTATTTTGTTCCATCGAATTTGTCTTAAGAATATCATAAGAAAATGTATTGAAAAAATTGTTTTTGTTTTTTCAGTTTGAGTTTGAGCAAAGTTGTGCTAAAAATTAAATTGTAATCTGGAATACCTGGTTATGAAGACTCATATGTATAATTCGGTACCATGTGACTTACAAACACTGTATATAAATAAGCTACTTCCAATTAGTATTCTGGACTTGATTACGATCTGATACGATCTGTGTTCGAATGTCATTTGGTGCCCATCTGCTGAATCGAGAGTATCTCTTCCATTACGTGAAGACCCTCTGAACTAGGTTATTAAGTTTACGCCGTCGAATTACGTAATATAGTTAAAGTTTGATTTGCTACTCAGAAGTGCAAGAAATAATTATCTTAATAACAATTTGACACCAAAACGCGTTTGATTGATATCAAAGCACCGTGCTAGTTTCCAGCCAGGGGTTCCCAATAAAAAAAAAACCAACTTTTTCCCACAACTCGGTCAAAACCGGCTTCAACTAAAAACTTAGCCCGGCAATTTAGAATTCTACTGTTATGAATAATCTCAACTTTGAAATTTCTTTTTTTTCCTGTTTAGTCCTCCAAATCTTGCGTCATAGAGCATGAAGAAATTTCGCACGCTGATTTAAATTGGTTCTCATAAACATCTTTCTTGTATGCGTAACATCAAAGTTGTGTACATGCTTTCAGATGCAATTTATATGTGTATGCACTAAAAGACATCTACGTATAGCAAAATAATCATAGATACACACATGTAAAAAATGGCACCGTCACAACGATACCAATAGGTACGTGAAAAGGCGCTGCAGGAGCAGTTAACAGCTGAGTTTTTCCAGCATGGACCCCATGGGTGCGCGCCATGGCACCCTGAGGTCTCGTTTTGGCCTATACTTTACACGTAACCGACCAACCCCATTACTCCCAACCAGACTATGTACGAATATCTATATCGAGCTCGGCTTCGTGGAATCGAACGCAAAGAAAAAAATTAGAGGCCCCGACTGAAAATCAACTCGCGAAAAAGTTTGATCAAATATTGCGATTATCCAAGATTGAGTTTTCGGATTTGTTAATATTTTGGATGAGAATTCCATCCGGCCATTTGGTCAAAAATTATATCTCGACCCAAAAAAAAGTTTGGCAAAAGATGAAAAGTCACTGAGAAATATATGGAAGGAAAATGAGACAATTTAATTACGTCTAAAGGAAGGACAATTTCCGTATGATGAATAAAAAAACAAGACGGGAGAGAGAGAACTTTTTCCATCAAAAAATAAGATGTTCATTAGGGGCTCGGTTGGTGCGAAGTGGGTCGTTCGCAAGAAGTGTTTTCAGCGAAAAAAGCATCATGAGGGTTGTGTTATTTCAAAAATTTGTCATAAGGTTAAATAAAGGATGGCACAGTTTGAGGGCAGAAGCGAGAAAGAAACAAAGCGGGGTCGCTGTGGAGGAAGACGCGAAAGTGCCGTTCGAGGACTCCTATTTCTCAGGGTATCCCTCGGCTGCCATACGAGCTGCAATGCTCCGTCTTTCTCTGCGCAGTGCGGTAATCATAATTACACCTACGGGCGTCTTCTTATCGTCGAAAGGTCGACATTTCGCGACCCTTCTTATGTCTCAAATCATCAACCAATTGCCCCGGGCTAACTTTTCTTTTATCACGCTTCCATTTTATAAATTGGACTTCGGTAGAAAAAATATCACTCCTGATGATGACTTAACAAAAAAAATTTTATTCCATCTTGCAAAATATTTGCAGACAAACGTTACCTCTCTTGGATCAATAATAATTTCTCATGTCAATGTAAACGAATTTTATGAATAAAATATAATTTGACATATAATCAAAACGAATTTACTATTGAGATACGAGTTTTTAAGGGACGAATGGTGATAATCGTTGATTAAAAACGGGGACGTAGATCGATTGTACAGCATAATGATATAAAATAAATTGAGCACAAATACATGCGCTAGATACACGAGTAGAGTGGAAATAATCGGTTGGCTTGGCGGCGGTTAACCGGGCAGGCGGTGGATGTGATGCGCAAGGCCAGGACGACGGTCGAACCTGGTAATGCATTGAATTAGACGCAAATGCACCCTGGGCGCCAATTGGACGGGTTACCCGTGTTCCGTTTGCATGTGTCCCCTGGGCATCGGCCAGCGACTCCAGAACACTCGGATAGCCGACACGAATATCTACAACTGGAATCCCTGGACCACCCGGATGGCCCACGATACAATCCACTAATCCGCCCAGCACGAGCCGCACTCCAACTTCTTCCGCGCGATACGCCAAATGACCTTGCAATTATGCCACGCTCTATGCATTTGCACCGTCCTGTCACAATATCTGATGCACATAAGCTCACAATCACTACCCTATTTTGTCTCCGTGCTTTCAGCATTTTATTACTACATCATTTCGTTTCTCATTTTTTCAATTTTCTTTTAATTTAATTTAATTTCACATATGATAACTACGAAATCATTACTTTTGTAAAATAATTAAATCATAATCGTATGACAGTGCCAATTATAATTATAATTTCATAAATTAGAAATATCGTGTATTGAAAGAAAAACAATTAACAATGTCAAGTGATTAGTGACTTTGAAATTAGGTTTTGACTTTTGATTTCATTTTGAATGGAGACGTTTGAAAGAATAGAAGTAATAGATTGTGTAAAATTAGAGTATGGAGAATTTTGGTCACACAATTGATGAGCAACCCAATGAATTGGACGGCTTGAATCGTGATCAGCGTAGATCTCCACATTGGCTCTGGGATTATGTCGAGATGTGCGAGGAACAAGAGCGCATATCATCTTAAAGTTTAATTGAGTCTCACTCTCTGGAGGCTAACGCCGAAGCCAATCTTATTCGGATCAATCCCGTTGGTGCCTCGATACTCTCTCGAGATTTTAAGGCCCTGTGCGCCTTTGTTCTCTTTCTTCGTATTTTCCGTGAAACCCACTCGGCCTCGACCTGTGTCGTCTGTCTTCACCTTTGTTTTGTTTCCCACGACTTTTGTCTTCCTTCTTGTTTCCATCCAATCGACTTATATTTTTTAAGCACATCAGCTGGGACACTCTTTTTCCAATTTTGTTTTTCAACTACCAACCATTCGTTTTCAAATCTTTCCTAATCTAAAAAGTCAAATTTCACCATTTGTCTTTAATTAAGACAAATAAATTAATTTTATGAATCTTTAGTTAAACCGTACATGCAAAGACATGAAACTTTTTTTTTCTGGCAGGTATAGTAAAAATTTTATATGTTGGTTTTGTAATGTCGAGAAGATCATTGATTAATGAATCATTGCTTTGTGATCGGAAAAGCAGTGCTATTCCGGCGGATGTTGTTCAAACGTCTGAGAAGAACATAATAAAGCCGAGACTGCATTAAGCGTATTTCAAGAATACAGTCGTTGTCAATCGTCCTTATCGTTACGCCCCATTTCGTCCCCGATCTGGCAGGGTAGTTCGCCAAGAGAGATATCGAATATCTGCAATACACAATGAAGCCCAGGCTCAAAGACAAAAATCAGAACCGCCCTTTCTTCGAGCCCGAACACGCCACTGCTCCTGAATGTGTAAACTTAGACTTTTTCACATGGTACCGCAAAAAAACAGATTCCATATAAATTGCCAATTGATAAAAAACTGTACCATCCGAAAAGACAAATGAAACATTCGCGTTATCACGGAACACAAAATGTTTTGAACCTTTAACATCGCCAATTAATTATAATTGGTATTAACTCGTTTTTGTCCTTCACAAAATACTGACATTGTATTTTTTTAAAAAACGTCTTTGAGAGTTATTGTTTGCACTTTAAATAAAATAAAAATTTGTCGTTAGAAATTTATATAGTAATTAAACCAATTGGTAATTCATATGAAATCAAGTTATTAAATTTTTATAAACGCTTTTGTATCGTTGAGCATTTGTAAGTTGGCGCTGTATTTCGGTATTGAACGTTGGACCTATTACTTGGTTGATGAGGCCCATCGTAATTTAATACTCCTGTGTGTGGTTCGCTGGAAAACAATGTATGGAACCCGTAGGTATAAGGATTGATCATAACGACGGGTACCTTCACCCTTTTTTTCAAAATCAATTGTACTTAATTTCATACAAAACAACGAATTTATCGAATAGTGTAAAAATTTAATTTTCAACATTTTAGTCATACCTTTTACAATTACCATAATAATAAATATCATTTAGATGTATATCATTTATTATATCTTTCAAATCTATTTAAAAAATGAAATTTATTAACAAAAGTGTTTTTTTTTTCAAAAAACGAAAAATTGATTATTTAATCAATAAAGTTTGTGTATTTAATTTTTTATGTTCTGATGCAATGTAAAAGTACAATTCAGTTTGATAACAAAGATGTCTACCGAAATGATGGAAATAGAGAAAAAAAAAGAAGCCACAGAGGATCGTAAATTGATATCTTGAGGAACGAAGGAGTAAAAAGTAATGTTGACATGCTGTTTTTGGAGACTGAATATTTGAAGCTCGAACTATAGGTGGAGTACTCCCTTGGCTTGTGAAACGAACGTACTCGGGGTGTTCTGCGGGGGCGTTTTATTGTGGAACGCCCTTTTGTATTTGATTCAATAATCCCTGACAAGATGATTGGGATATCTGGTTACTTCGTCCGTCTCACAGGTGAATAGCCACTTCCGAAGGGTTAAACGTCGACAAACACACCGCACCGTGAACTTGTTCAATTCCTCATCTCAATCAATAAATGATAAACAATCTCCATTAATCTTAAAAAAAAAATAAAATAAAAACCAAATGTTATACCATTGATCAAAATGTGAAAATGTTTCGTCATAGAGAAAATTCCGTCTGATATGAAGAGACAAAATAATCGCCTATATTTCACGTAGAATGTGAAACGAAAAAAATAAAGTACATTTATAGAGGAGAAAATAAAGAGGTGCCATTTATTCAAGCTAAGATATATACGTGAGCGTTGCTTGGCTGCTCTGTACATCACGTACTTACATCCATGCATACAGTTAAGTGTCACGTGTTACATCCCCTTTCTTGCAAGACGTTCTCGTCTCGCAAAAGCAACCCGTCCCTGGCATCTCCCTCTGGTGGAACACGTGACATCTTAGTCCTCTGATTCCAAGCAGACAAACTTGGCTCTTAATCTTAGCTTCAATCCCGAAGGAGATTGTAATCTGAGATTCAGGTACGCGCGAAAACATGTCGAGCACCCATGGCAACAGTATATAATGCAATTTTCAACCGTCCTTTTCTAATGTTAACAAAAAGTTTAATTTAATTTGTAAGATCGAAAGATCTATCCTTAACTGAACCAAATTAATTTGAGATAAAATAATTGATTTGAGAGTAAGAAATGTCAGTTATATGATGAAAAATCTGGACATCTCAAATAGGATCGATAGACAAGAAAAGAGGCACGGCGAAAAGTCTTAATGTATGAAATGTGAATGAGGTTTCCGAGGAACGGATTGAATTTTTGGTTGGCCGCGTCGAGAAATTGTTGTGGCAGGTGTCGATGTAAATCTTCATTGCTTGGGATACGAGGGTCATATCTCTCTCACTTCGTGCCAATAACGCGTTCGAATATCGAAACTCGGCTTCGGTTGAGACAGGTGATACTGTCTCGAATGCGGTCGTTCCTCGATATACTTCGGCGCTTTTCAATTGATGCGTAACCAAAGGGCACGCGCCTCTTACACGCAATCCTACTCGTCTTACTTCATTTGCTTACGTTGATCTTCTGATCTGACGGCTTCCGAATTACTGTTTTATCTGGTAACATTTTATTTTTTAAAAAACAATGATCAATTTATAAAAATCTAAATTAAAATAAAAAAAAATATAATAAAAATTTAAAAAAAAATAACATCATATCAGTCTTCTAATTTACAATGTTTTTTTCGAAGGACCCTCAAGACCGTCACCTGTTCGACCTTCGAAATTGTGGTTTCACGGATTCTTTAATTCGTCCAGAAAAAATAACCCAAAAAAACACTAATGAAAAAAGAAGGTGAACTTTATTTGAAATCCAGTAGGTCCGAAGAAAATTTCCAAGTCCCTCGGGATGGAAAACCTAAAACAAAATTTGACTTCAACAGGTGCACTCAGGACGGATTAAAAAAAAAAGAAACATAAAAAGTAGTTAGCGCCACATCAATCGACAACGTTTTCACCGTTTAAATAAGTGTTGTAATTACTCACCTTCGGTGTGAATAGAATCGGATACGCTACTGGAGAAAAGATATTTCTACCGTGGTGACGTTGCACTAATCTCTAACTCGACGAATCGCCTGTGACCCACAAAGAATTCACAATTAAACTCACAATGGAAAACATTTTAGTTAATTATTATAAATGACAACTAACCATTTAAAGTAATTAAAATATATTTTGACAAACAAAAAAGGTTGAATATATCATTTGGATGAGATGTTTTTAGAGACATTAAATCTTGGACGCGGATGCAGCTGTTTTGACACGAAGAGTAGTTGTTTCGGGGCATGTCTTGGTTTAAGAAAACGTAAATTTAGCGAGAACGGAACCGAGGTTGTTACGCGAGGTAGCAGGAAATGTCCAGAACGGAAGTCCGGCCAGCCTCTTAGACCTTGGCCGAAGCACCCTTTGGCGTGCGCCAACGATATATCTTACGTAGTGTCTTAGTCTAGTTGCTCTCATTCCCGAAAAGGGTTTCGCTAAGGACTCTGCGCATCCAGAAGGGAGGCCGTTTTCATCCTTATAACAGCAGTGAAATAAATACTTGTTTCTACTTGAGATACGGTGTTGCATTTGTAACAGAGGGTCTTCCACAGAGTCCATTTTAATTAAACCATTAATTGCAGCCAAGTGCTTCATTCAAATCCTGTTAACCGTTATTAATCCGTCATTTGTAATCGTTCGTAGGTACCTGAAAAACTTGCCCAATTTTGAATTGAGGGATGCACAATTTTAAGAATATCACATTTTTAGAAACGTTACAAAGTTTCTCGACTGGAAGCCAAAAATTACTCGTTCGTCGCGTGTATAAACTGGCAAGTTCTGAGCAATCTAGCTGATGGAAAGCATGGGGAATGTTTGAAGAAAAACTTGAAACTCTCTTGGCGGAGGTAGTAGAAGAACATTTCAGAGTACCAAGTCGTTTTATAGACTAAAACTTTTCGTTCCTTTTTTTTATTCTTATTTGCAAATTTTCAAGTCCTACTTTTACCTATGACTGATCGGTCTCCACTCGTTGAAAATCGATTTGGAAGGATCTTTGCACTGTAATGTTCTATGGTGATGAAGCATCAACGAGAGAAAAAATGCACTTCTGTCTAGTGACCGATGGGAACCGATGAATTTGTTACGCAGTTTATTTAAAATCCCTTAGCGTGGGAGCCTGTTTAAATGACCAATTACATTACAATCGCCACCTGGAAAATACCAACTCATTGCATTACGTCAGTTTTCAACAATTGTACAAAAATATTTTTAAGAAAGTTCCAACCATCCAATTTAGTCTTTTGAGTCAATTTTTGTTTTATTAATAAAAATGAATTTTGAATAGTCTAACTCACAGATAACACGAGGCTACTTAAATACTATCTAAGTACGTCATACAAATGAAGTGTAGGCGGAGTCGATTAGAACGAAGGCCTGCTAGTCGCACATGCGCTGCAATGAGGTGCCACCCACCGAGTTTAATTTTTTCATGAACTAATCTGAAAATTTGAAAAAAAGTGTATCAGTATAAAGATTCATCCAGTCCAAAATCACGATGCAAATTAAAAACTCACCGAACGAAGTTCCATGCAGACATAGGTAGACACGTGTATACAACTTTAAAATTACAAGTCACGTTTGTTTGAATTAGGACATATTAAATAAGATTTTGGAAATAGGTGTTTTAGAAAGTATGTAAGTAGGTATACACTTACGCCAAAAGGATCGTGCGAATTGTGCTGAGAAAGCTCAGCATAGTTACTGGATCGTTGACTAGGTGCCGCGTCCGATTCGATGCGATTCTTTTTAACATGCCTCTTAATGCCGAACCGATTCAATTCCTCGGTCCATTTCTCAAATCAATTTTGTCACGCCTACGTCAGTCCGATTAACAACCTTATTCGGCTTTAAAAGTTAATGTTTGATTCTGATATAATTGCATGAACAAAAATTGTTTACAATGAAAAAAACAACGCTGTACATAATAATATGCAATTAATAAAAAAAATCCCAAGGAATACATTTATCATATAAAATATTCACAGTCACGTTACACTGTAGCATTATTATAAGAAATGTTTTTCGAAAATTATTTTCATACAAAATATTTTCATATTTGTTTACACAATATTGTAACATTGATAAATCCAATTCTATTTTGTACGATATCATTTTCGCAGTGTACATCTCAATTTTCAATAAAATTACGTCCAGTTAATAAACAGAATTGACATAATTAGTTGAGTGCAAACAAACGCAGAGCAATTTTAAATCATCTTCAAGTAATAAGTTGAGAAAAGGTGAGGACCCCCCCGGTATTTATGTGAAATCGCGTGGAATGGATTCTCACACACGGTTGGAGTTTTGTACCACCTTGTGCCGGGTCTTGAAGCGAAGCCCATAGTCTCGCCAAGGGGTCCCACTGCGGGGCACATATACTGCGTCGCAATCTACCTATAGTCGCTATGTCGCACCAAGATGAAGCCCACCCATGGGCCTTATTTATCTCATTGTAATAGAGACATTAGGTGGTCTCGTAAGTTCTCTCACCCAATACCCTACTAGGTCGCACTCTGTCGATACCACATTTTGTTTATCATAAATCAGTTCACTGATAACACAGCCGGTACAACAAATTATATAACATATTTAATTAAACACAAATATTATTTTAAAAAATTAACAAAACCATCTTTGAAAATTGTTAAAATATGCATGGGTCTCTTAATTTGAAATGGAACATTGTAAAATGTGCGAAATAAAAATCTGAAGTTGGTGTAAATATTGCTCGAACGAGGTTTGTGCAAAAAGTGTGCGGTGAATTAAATATGCATAATGAATAAGATTATATGGATAATACAGTTAGTTATAAATGAGCGTTTAATAAATTGAGAGTACACAAAGAGGTGGGTGTACTCAAACCCGCCTACCGTCCAATGCGCAGCCCGTGTTCCCAAGGGGATTGCTGACTTCTTCTTTGGGGTCCCTTCTCCGAAACTGAGCTCGCGACTCTGAGGACTTATACTTACAATAATAGTAAGCGGGCCCGGCTATAGTCGAGCTCGTTCAGCGTCAACATTCGGATCAAGCTCGACCACTCGAATTGACAGTGTCGAATCATTAGCCAGTGTCTACCTCGACCTTTGATTGAATTGAATTTGAAGACTTTATTTAAAGTCTTCAATTTTAGTCTGAATCGCTCTTTCAAAGTAACAATTAAATTTGTTTCTAAACGGTTTCGATTTTATCAAAGTGAAAAACAGAACTGTGCAACAGACGAGATGTTGTTCAAAGGCAACAGTTCCAGGCTGGAATTACTTATCGGAAAAATTCAAGCCCATAAGGAGCCGCAATCGCCACCCAGAAAGGAAAAATTGACTGGGAAAAAACCCAAAGGTCTTTATTATTCAATTTTATTTTACTTTGATCTATTTAATTTTATTCATACGTTTTATTTTCTTCAGTTTTATTTTCTCAACTTTTAATTTCGAGATTTTTAAAGAGAAATAAGAGAATTTTACAATCCGACATTATTGATAATAAATTATTGGTTTGAAGTTACTTTAAAATTGAATGAATGAAATTACAAAAATGATTACTTTGAATGGAACGTATGTATCAAAAGCGACCCAAAAATGTTGGGGCGCTTTAAAATGTATTTTAAAATGTAAAATATTTTTACATTTTAAATATTTTTAAAGTTTTGAGTCGGACGTTTAATTTTTAATTTCTTTCTTACAATTTTCACATTAGTTTAAACGTTCAGTTTAGTTTACACATGTTTAGTTTCAAACTATTCTTTGATATTTTGTTTTCTTTTGATATACAGCCTCCCACAAGATATTTTCTTGGACTTTAATATATAATTTAATATAATAATAAATATAATAAGATGATGCGGTTAGAAAATTGTTGATTGCACAATGAAATTGATAAACTTGGCTTAATATCAAAGTAAAGCGCGTACACGCGAGCCACGTGGGTGGAGGATGCGACAAATTATTTGCAGCTTCGCGCGATGCGTATCAGAGAACATTGTTTGGGTGACATGCGCCGGCAGCGGCGCGCCGCCTTTTTAACGCCGGGATTCCGCAAAATCTTACGAATTAAGGTGTGGGTGTCGCAAATGAGGAAACGGACAACTAGCCGAGACTCATTTTCAACGGTCATTTTCATCATAATGTGGCTCATCTTTTTCGTTTCCGCTATGACTGAGCCCCGGAAAAGTACACTTAACATCTAATTGTCATTAATTCACTTCTTTTCCCCCCTTTGACAAAAAATATCTCAAGTTCTTGATCTCATCTGATCGTAAGTTTGAGTGAAGTACATATCTCTATGAACATTTATGGCGGAACAATTAACGAAGCTGTTGAGGCGTTTGATTTTTGGTAAGACTGCTCTATAAAGCTTGTTTTAAATTGGCCTCGCAGGTTGGTGCGCATTTAAAACATCATCTTTACCAATTGTGTCCCAAGTCTTGAGCTGTTAGTGCCAGGTTAACGCGATGAATCCGTGCACTTGTAACGACGCAAGTTTCACTGTAAACTCGTTATGAAAATAACAATAAAAGATAAGATGGATATAGTAAGGTAAACAGGTGGGCGAGATGGTACATACGGTTTAAGTTCATCAGGTCGTCGCGAAACTGGTCTCACTTGGCGTCAATTCAATAACTCTGTTTGAAAAAAAAAAAAAATAAGAAACGTACCAAACAAACGGGACACTTTTTTATTCGTACAATTTTAATTACAGCTTACAGGTCTAATTACATCTGAACTAAAAAATGTAATGATTTGAATCTGGTTTGATCATTAAGTGGGATTTTTATTTCTGATTTACAGAAGGATTAGGAACCGGAAGTTCATCTTGGAATAGCGAGGATGGCAGGCCGGGATCTCAAAAGGGCGGCGAAGAAACTCCGTCCTCTTGCGCGACTCCCAACTCCACAAGTTTCCCCTCCGAGCCGGAAGTGGATGCCGATGGTCCGACCAATGCTGATGGTACCGCTCACCCTGCTGCTCCCTACCCTTGTCAATTTTGTGAACGAACTTTTCCACGATTGAGCTACTTGAAGAAACATGAACAAGTAAGAACAAATTTTCTCTTCCTTATTACACAAAAACCACTGCACTTTCAAGTTAAAAAGATCAACTAAATTTACATGAAGAAAAAAAATGAAAAAAAGAGAAATATTTGTAGAAAAAAATGTTGTTTGTCAAACTGTACAAAAGTGAATTTGCAAAAAGAAGAAATGTATGACGAATGGAATCATAAATGTTTTATAATGGGAATAAGTGTCTGAAACGTTATGATTTGAATGACGATGGGTTTGCGCGTTGGTCAGGGTCATCGACAGGTTAAAATCTGTGGCATATTCCATAACAGGTTGCCCGAGGGCCGGTTATATTCAGGTGTTGTGCTTTAGACAAGCTCGATTAAACGTTGGTACTTGCGCGACATGAATTCTCAACGTTATTAGGCGACGGGACAAATATTCGCTTCATAACGAATTTCGCTGCTCCTTTTTCGTGTGGGAATTTTCAAATAAGTACACACGCGTACGATAATGACAGTACCCGCGATGTACAAACTCGTCGAGTGACATGTTGCCAAGCTGTCCACGACTCGCTTCCTTACTCCTTTATTATATTATTTATTCCGCAGTAAAAATCCATAATCTGGACTTCTTTTGAAGCGAGCCGCGCGTTATGCCAGTCGATCTACGTGCCACGCTTACCTCCTCTTCGGCATGTCACATCTCTGTCGACAAAGGATCCGACGCGAAAAACACGCTATCATATCTACCTTCTAGATCTCAATGGGTGACGAATTAACCGTCCTACGTAGTTGTTTTACCTTATTCGCAATATTTATTTCAATTTCAAGTCTCTACGTTTCAGACATTTACAGTACCGGTCAGTGTCAAAAGAACAATCTGCACAATCATTTTATTATTGTTTTTTAACAAAACTAACAAATTAACAATTGAAGTTCATTTCAGTTTCAAATATTTTTTGTCATCCAAGTAAAAAATTACAGTTAGATTCAAAATTCAATAAACAAAATTAGAAAATAAAATTTATGAATTTAAAAAGATTGTATTAGAATTTAAAATTCGAGAATGAAAAAGCATAACTAAGAAATCTTGATGAAAGTGCGGTACATTTATGATGTCTATTGTTTAATGTGTAATTGCGTTGAGTTTAGAGTCACGGGGACCAGATGCCATATAGATGCAGCTGGTGCGCCAGATTATTCAAACATAAACGTAGCAGGGATCGCCACGTAAAGTTGCACACTGGGGACAGGAGATATCGATGCTCGCATTGCGAAGCAGCATTCTCAAGAAGGTGATTTTTACATCCTCATTATTCAAGGCAATCAAGCTAAATTGTAAATGTTACAACAGTCATGAACCAAACCATTACTAAATTTCAAATTGATGTTTCATTTTTGTTTTTTTTTTATTAATTTGTATTCATGAAACGCACAATCTTGAAAAAGATTTTTGAATTTACACTGGATCATGTTTGTATGAGTTTTGTATAGCAAATGGTTAGCTATAGAGACGGGAGCGACTAATACCGGCGCTGACTTATTCTCGGGACAACAGGTAGAGCATTAGTCAAGTGTCTCGTTGCTGCACCCTACTTATATGGAACCAGTAGCGAAGGAAAATCGTGACGAAGGTGTCTGTGAATTGTTTCTCCCATGTGCAAAATTTTTTAGCATAATAAATCTGAGAAGATAATCTAACGAAAAAATCCGCGCGAACCATAGGTGGCGCAATTGTGATAAAAAATGAAACAGCACGGGTAACGCGGCGCTGATAACATTTTGATAAATGTCATCGTTCAAGTAAAAGACCCTGAAATAATGCGTTTCATTTATTTTTTATCCAAGATTTATGATAATTGTAAAACAAAGTTGGTATAAAAATCAATAGTTAGTTTGAACGACTATTAATTTTACATTCTATATTTTTTTTTAATTTTCGGATAGGATTAACGTCAAATTATCGATTGCGAATCGAGTTTCCCACGCGTTTGACGGTACTCCCTTTTTGCCTAGACATTGTTTCCAGCCACCCACAAGGACTTTAAATTATGTCCGTCAGCGTTCCCCCCTTTGGAGAAAAAGCGATCCAGAGCGTAGCGACATTGTTGACGGACGAGGGTCAAGAACGTGATCGGTTACGTGCTGTTTACTTCGATCTTTGAGAGTCGCTCCTGTTATCCTATTGCTCTATAACTATTAACCATCGATACAAAATTCATTCCAGAACTGTCTCAAAAGTCGAACCAAATTAAAAACTTTGAATATAAAACAATTCCTGATTCACAATTTCTTCAATCTTTTTTTTTTTTTTTTCAGTGACCATCTGAAAATTCACATGAAGACTCACGACACGCAAAAACCGTACCAGTGTACGGCCTGCTCGCGGGGTTATAATACCGCGGCTGCTTTGACTTCGCACATGCAGTCGCACAAAAAGCACCAGAACAATTCGGCGAGTCAAATGAACAAGCCTGAAGAAACAACCGAGTACGGCAGAAGAAGTGCTTCGTCTCAGGAGACCTCGAGCCCTGTGCCGATGCCGAAGTCGCCGTCCCCAAACTCAACGGGGAGCAGCAAGCATGCCATCAAAATGTCGACCCAGCTGACGACTAAAAACTCAATTATAAATTCTCATCTAAAATTGACTTGCATGTACTGCACCAGGGACTCTTTCACGAGTATGCAGCAGCTGCAGCTACATGTTCATTCCATGCACCAGGCCATTATTAATGGAGAGACTGTCCTGGCGTCCGATGTTGGACAGAGGTCCAATTCAGATGAATGTTCTCTGAATTTGTTGAACGCGGAAAAAGCAAACAAAATGGTCGCCGAGTTAGCAGAAGATAGAAAGCAGGATGAGTTGGGTTTGCTGAGTTGCAATCAATGTACCAAGAAGTTTTCTTCTATAACGTTGCTCAAGGACCATTTCGTCTCGATTCATCACAGGTGAATGAACTAGATTTTTTAGAACCCAGACATATACGATCATATATAATGTGGCATACAACAAATGCAGTCATATATACAATCATATATGTAGTCATATTCACATTATGTTATCATATATGCTGCATTTTGTAATCTGGATCAAATGCTAATGAAATTACTTTTCAGGTCAAAATCGTACGGCGCGACTGTAATGATGTGTCCCCTCTGCGGTGTCTCTTGCTCATCGGCAGCTTCCTACGCCGAGCATTACGTTCTCCAGCACTGCGAACGCAAACGTCACTGTCCAAATGAAAATTTCGACGCGAACAATTCAACGAAGGAGTACGTCGATGTCGAACCAGCGGACCTGACAAAACACCCCAAGTCACAGGAAAGCAATTACTCAGCTGGCACTTTGCTCTGCGGCCAGTGCGGAGCCGCTCTCAAGGATTTCGAATCTTTTCGTCAGCACCTAGCCGGACACTTGAAAGCCGACCAGCGTAACGGCACGTTGCAGCAAAGCTCGCGTTTTCATTGTCCCAAATGCGATGCTTTTTTCCAGCAGCGGGAGGACATGCTGTCCCATTTGACGAAACACTTTCTGGGTCAGGTGACGAAGGAGTACGCCTGCAACGCGTGCAGCAAATTTTACAACCATCCGGATCTGCTGCAGAGACACTTGCTTGACGCGCATGCACATCACCTCTATCGGTGTGCTTTGTGCAGGGACACCTTCGACTCGAGGGTTGCTATCCAGGTCCATTTCGCTGTGAAGCACAGCGAAGAGTGTCAGATTTATCATTGTAATGCTTGTGATATTGCCAACAATAATGACACTACTAGGTAATTATCTATCTTAGATACTTAAGAAAAAAAAATTGATTATCTATGTTGAGATAATCTCACGCTTGTCTCTATTATATATTTTTTTAATTCTATTATAATTTTTGTTTAATTACAGGTGTCGTGATAACACCGTTGTAGAACCCAAGCGAAACGTATTTCGTAGCGAGCTGGAAATGGCCAACCACGTACGAAGCGTTCACGCACCGGCAGCCTCCGTCCTGAACGAGCATTCGTTGTCCAATAATCTGGTACCTGGACCAACAATCGCTCCCAGTCCTGGACCAAAGTGTATCTTCTGCGGGCTCGAGTGTTCGTCCGATCTTGAGCTTCAGCTGCACTTGGCAACTCATACAAACAGTCTCTATCGTTGTCCCGTTTGTCACGAGGGTTTCGCCGTCGAGTTCCTGCTGGACAGACACATTGCACAGATTCACAGCTCTGACATAAGAGCTGGCCGCGAAAATGGGCGATTGCACCATCGCTCGAGAAGTCATCATGATCCGGTGAATGTCATTGAGGTACGGATAAAAATTTTACAAGGTGTCAAATCCTATTTAAAACATTATATTACTGGGGATTAAGAGAATTAAGAGAATGTTTAATCTTTCTTTTTTCAATTTATAGTCTCGGTCTTTGAAAAGGGGACGTTCTCCAGGAAGCAGCAACAGCAACAACAATTCCTTATACCAGCGAGACAATAACAAAAGGATGAACTACAACTCGACGGTTCAGTGCGAACTTTGCGAGAGGGGCGAGTTCGGCAACGAAGCGGAACTGCAGGCGCACAAAAAGTTGGCCCACGCAAACGTCAAAGGTCTAAGCAAGATGTCGATGTTGAGCATGAGCTGCGCCTACTGCGGCGAGGTTTGTCGCTCGAGGAGCGAGCTCGAAAGTCACACGCGAACGCAGCATTCGACCGAGCATGAGGGGGCAACGGGGAGACACAAGTGTAATATATGCGACGAGGTTTGTCCCACAGGTGCCATACTCGCCGAGCATAAGTTGCAGAAGCATTGTAAAATTCAATCGAGCGACGTATGTGTGGTGTGCAGAAGCACACTCAGCTCTGAGGAGCAATTTTTGGAACACATTCAGGGCCATAGTTTGGAGAACATCGATTCACAGCAGAGACTGGATTCAAGTACCATTGCTCATTTGCCTGCCCCTTGCGTTGTCTGCAGGCAGACTCTGATCAGTGATTTAGAGTGTCGGATGCATGCCAGACATCATCTTAGAGGACCTTCTCAAAGTTCTCACTCGAGCCCCAGCCCGCGTCTAAAAATTTATAACATTGAGGTATGATGAAAATAAATTGATGGATTGGGATATGAAAAAAAAATTCATGTTAAAATTATATATCTAATGTATCTTTTAATTTTATGTGTCCAGAATCAATGCTGCATCTGCCTTCACGAATTCGGCGATGACGATTTTGTTAATTTACCGTCCAATCGTTCATTAGTTCCTAATCAGACGTTGAAGGTTTGCAAGCCATGTTATCTCAAATATTCGCAAGGGATGCCTGTTTTGAATCCACCATACGAGCACGCCTTCGTGGATAAAACTTCTTGGTTCCCGACGAACGACAATCTCTGGGAGATCGCTAAAGAGAAATGGATCTCTGAGATGAACTACAAGCTTGATAAATGCAACTCGAACAAAATTTCTGCCAAGGTGGACAAGTGTCAAGAGTGTGGAGTTAAATTTGAAAGTGCAGAAGAAGCAGACAGTCACAGACAGGAACACGAAAATGCATCGAATACCTACACGTGCATCCAGTGTCAGGTATTTATACCTTTTTATAGACAATTTCATTTCACATAGAAATGAAATTTGAGAGATGAAATGTTTAATTCTGCATCTCGATTGTTTCCATATTTTAATATTTATCAACCTTTCAGATATCTTTTTCAAGTGAAGCAAAAATTCAGCAACACGTCAAGAAGGAACATCTATCGTCGTTTGAAAAAGGCCCGGTCGACGCTTTGCGCTGTCACCTTTGTCTTTTTGATGCAAGCAGCCCTCTTCAGTTACAGAGTCATCTTATAGAGCACACTTTTGCCGGTTGTGCAGCTCTCAGTTGTTACATCTGCCAGGCACTGTTCACAACACCAGTTGCCCTACAGGTAAGACGAAGATTTAATTGTTCAAAATATACAAAATTGATTTTCAATTTTTGTTCAAATATTAAATTGTTATTTTTCATCGTTTCAGAATCACATGCTCCAAGAACATGGTCTTGGTGCGCGTCCATACGACTGCACATGCTGCGGTCTGAAATTTTTCTTCCGGACTGAATTGGACCATCATTATCTCAAGTTCCATCCGGTTCAAGAGCAACTGGAGCCGAAAAATTCCGAGGCTTTAAGTCAGGAAATGAATGCAAATCACGATTCCTATTGCGAAACAAAAGTTAAAAAAGAAGCGGAACCAACCGAGGACAATGAAATCAACGTAGTGGAGCAAAATAATTTAAACTTAAATTTGAAAAGTGAGAATGAACATGATAACAAGGAGGGACAAGATGAAAATCATATATAGGTAGATTTTATATCTAACTATGCTTTTTGTTTTGATTTTTTGTCTCGTCCTTAGTAGAATGTTTGCGATGCTCGTTTGATCAGCCTAATTTTAAGTGAATGTTATCTTTCGCGTTATTAGAAATTATCTGTTTTTGTATTTATATAAACACGCAAAAAATGAAACTTTTATTATATTTATATATATAAACTCATCGAAAAATTTTGTGATAATTCCAAATATTTTCGTTATGATCATGTTCGTAGGTATTATGATTGTTTCGAAATTCGAGCGAATTTCATGAAAAAAATATGTTATTTATACACAATTATTTATATGATATGTTATCGACCACTTATATAAGTATCCTAATAAAACAAATATGTTACATTGATTGTAAATATGATACATACACAAATTATTATAAATGCATTTTTTCACATGCAAAAGTGGTTTTTTATTTTTAAAAGCCTGTTAAACATTTTATTTGATAGCAATGATCATCCTTAAAAGCTGATATTGATTTTAGCGTGATATTAATTGGAAGAAAGATATCCATGTTGGTTGTGTAACTTCGAGTAAATATTTATAAAAATTAAACAAATTTCAACATTCTTCTCGCAAGACACATTGTCGATCAGCATTTCTCACATGATTTTGCTTACAACGACAACCTTCCCCTCCACATCTCTGAAATAACAAAAATGATTGTTTAAGAAACAATCAAATAGAAAATTTTATGTTAATTAAATAAAAACACATTACAAGTGAGAAACACCAGGGGTGATTAGACGCACAAGTTGGCTCAGGGCATATGGAACGGCAGGTAGTGTATTCTTCATTTAATCCATCGCAAAGTACTTCTTGTGTTGTAAACTCATCTGTTTAAAACACTTCAATTAACTAATCAATTTACTACAATTAAACACAAAAGTTATTTTTGTTACTCACACTGCATAAAAATTAAAATAGCAATACCAAAGACCATTTTGAACAACATATTTCCATTTATTTGCATACAAACTCGGCGGCAGCTCGAACCAAACTAAAGTTTGTACATCACAAGATAAAAATTATATAATTCTTTGTACACGCATTAACAAGTTATCAGCAAATAATGAGAATTGAGTTTCACTTCGTTATTATGTAAAATCAAATGTCATGTTAATTTTAAAATTAATTTTAATTTCATGACATTTCATCGACTGTCATAAATGATAGGATTTCCAATAAAATTGAAAACTTACACTTGAAAGATTATGCTAACACAAATTCATGATTTCTGCGAAGGTTTTCTGTATTTGCCTTGAATCCAAACTCGGTACATTTTCAATTGCTTTCCCCGATTCACTTGCAATCGCCGGTCAGTCACATTTTGCTCTTCCTCGAATCCACAACTTACGAACAAATCCCGAACCTCTTCTAAAAAGTTAATTGATTTAGTTAAGCACCATTAAAACATTTTAGAATTAGCAAATTTGAGCAGATCGTACCTGGAGCAAAGAAATAAACTCGCGTTCCGTCGCCTCTGACATAGAAATTTTGTCCCAAGCATTTTCCTTTTTTGAATCGTAACTGCGCCATGTCATATAAACCATAATCTCTAAATAGCAATATGCCACCAGGTTTGAGATATTTGAAAATTTGTCTTGCAACATGTTTCATCCTGAGAACACGTGAATTCTTGTTAAATTAATAACAATTTACACACACATTGAAATTCAAATAAAAAATACATACTTTAGTGGGTTAATTGCAGACAAAACAAATATCAGCACAATAATATCCAAACTTTCATGATCGAAAGGCGGATTCCAGTCATCTTGCGTAGCATCGAGAACAAAAGCTGTGCACCTAAAAAGTTTAATTTTTAAGTGAATTCAACAATTAACTGATGTTTATGCAAATTTTATAAACAAAAGTTTTTTTTCTTTTAAATTTTTCACCTTTTTGGATCATAAAGTGGATTTTCTTGTAAAATCTCAACTGCTGTCTTAGAAAAATCGCAACCATAAACAAATAAATTTGGATCTGTATTGTAGGTGAGTATTGGAAAAATCGTATTCCCAACTCCACAGCCTATTTCAAAGATTTTTTTACTCTTAAGACTGGTCTGACCATCATGCAAGTCATCGTCATTAGATTCGAATTTTTCCTCCGTTGTTGATTTCGTAGGTGCTAACTCAGGAAATTCAGTAAACAGCCAATGTCTGTCTTTGAAAAACCTAAATGATATTACAAAAAGCCAGTATTAATAATGATAATGAAAACTGTATACAAATTTATGTGAAATAATTTTTCTGTTCACCAACCTGTTATTGTGAATACCATAAAATTTATTCCAAAACTCATCGGCTTCTTCTTCAAATTTTTGAATGTCTTCTTCCGGTATACAAATTTCTGAATTACTTTTTACTTTGGAACGTGCCAATTCTTCTTGTTCCTCGTCCCATTCCACGTTGTCCCTGAAATGTCAATTACATTCAATTAGTATTTCATTAATTTAATTTTGAAAGGTTTGCAAAACAAAGATATCAATGAAATTGTGTATGATAACAAATTAAAATTAGATAATAACTTTTCAAACTTTACCATGCATTGTGCTGAAATACATCATCCTCATTTGATAAAAACCGATTTCCAAATTGCGGTCGAGTATTTTCACTGTCACTCATATTTTTTTTCACTCGAACAATTATTATTTCAAAATCAGAAGAAACGTGTGTTTTAGAGCACACCAAAACATTAAAACAGCTGGACGTGTGCAACAGTGGCGCCTCTATGTTAACAAACACATTTTATCATGTTGAACATAATACCAATTTGAATATATAAAACATTGTTGGTTCATGAATTTTTAAACAAATAAACATCTCATAAATATTGTTATACAGCAATTATCTAAACAATTCAAAACAGATAAGATTGCCGTAAGCATAAACAATTTAACTTCCAAGACTAAGTTCAATTCAGCAGCGCCGCCTGATGGCGAACAATTTATTTACAACCAACAATAAACTTTTGTCATTTAAATAAATCAACAAAGTAACAAACAAAATTGTCAGGATAATGAAATTGGAAATTATATTTTTCTTTTGATTTCAATTAAATTTTCAAGTAAATGGAAGTAAAATTCTGAAATGTCAAAGAGAAGAGAGGGGCGAAGAAGATTGTGTGGGGGATATTAATGCGGCCCTGGGATTTCTCGTTCAGCTTGAAGTTGGCGCGGATGAATAGTGTCCCTCTCGATTTTGGCAGTTTGTCCTTATGGTTGATAAGTCGCTACTTGTGCCCAGGAGAGCGAGCGACGCAGGACAATTAAATTTGAAGCAAACATTTGAACCTTACAATTAAGTGCTCGGGTGCCTCGAGAAAGTGATCCTGGTAGCTGCTGCGCCGCTGCCGAAGCACAGCCATGTCACAAGAGAAAGCGAAGAAACACGAAGAAAACGTCCAACAATCCGCACAGAGCGAGTCAAAAATGTATGAAGGACAATCAGCGAAACCAAACAGCTGTTCGTCTTGCAAAATAGCCCTGCCGCTTATCTCGTGCTGGGACAATCTGCCAAGCGTTATTTTACTCGAACTCTTTTCTTACCTCTCAAGAACAGACAGAATCAATGCGTCTCAGGTATTTACGGCTCGTCCATTTATCACAACTCTTTTATCTCCCCTATCACCTTTAGTTTTCATTTAGCTCAAATTTTTTTTTAATTTTGATTTCTTTTGCATAACCTAATTAGATTCAATCTGAAGTAAAAAAAATATTGTATTGTTTTTCATTGATTATGTTTATGTATCATATATATCATGTTATCTTGGTAATTGTTCCAGTGAATGACATTGATGAAATTATGATGTGCAATAATATATAGTTCTATCAATTGTGATTATAAGCTTATGATTTGTTTTGATTTTGTATCTGGTTAAGTGATGTTTGATAAGCAAGATCAAGGTTTTCGCAAATCATTTGTTTTCATTCTTCTGATAAAAATAGCGCCGTATTTTAAGAAAGTTTGATTTCACGTTTCCCGAATGATTTTCAATTTTAAAGTTTTCTTAGACTGAATTCGTTTTTGTATCTTTGATTTCATCTTTTTAAAGCTTTATTAATTTTTGTTTTGAAATGAATTTTTTTAATGAACAATAGTAAAATGTTGGATGGATTTTTCAGGTTTGCAAAAATTGGAGAATGACGTTATATCACCCAAGTTTTTGGAAGAAAATAGTTTTTGATTTTAAAGATAAGAGCAGAATATCTTGGTACAGGTAAATATAATTATAATTAAACGACTTTACAATTAAAGCGGCCAGTCTAAACATTGAGCCAAGTATCAACTTTCACATTTGTGATTTCAAAAGAAGTAAACAGTGGTGAAATTCGACAACTCTTATCAAAATTTCCAAGCGTGTTTTCTTTTAAACACATAACCATTGACATTCTCTTAGTAAAAGTATAGTTATGTAATATTAAATTGATTTTTATGAAAGTTCCCAGGAGAGGTATATTTTTTAAGACAAATTATTTAAACGAATTTGAAAAATATTTAGGTATATTTCAAGAAAAACCTATAAAACAAGAACGTTAAGAATCAACAATTTGATAAAAAATTGACTTTTAGGTCACTGGGGAGCTGCTTTGCTTTGAGTGTTCAAGACGTGACCATACGTTGGAATGATCACACGTTCAAGGATGTTTTGAGTTTGCTGACAAAGCTCAGTTACAATCGTCAACTACACAAACTTGTATTGGAGCCCAACATTTCTTCCTTGCAGTCATACATCAATAAGTCTGATGAGTAAGCAGAAACAAACGACAGACAAATCAATCTGATCCAACAATTAATTTTTCATCACTCTTTTTTTAATATCTTGTTCGAATTTTAATTTCAGGAAACTGATCGAATCCATCCTGAGAATCATTGAAAGCGCAAACTCTTTAAAACACTTGAACTTGGGATGCATAGAAGACATCGCGCCAAACGTTCATTTGATTTTAGAATCCCTCAAATTTCATCATTCCAAGCATCTTACTCATCTTTGTTTGGCGTCAGTCAAAGACGATCCGAACAAATATGAATTCACCGAGGTCGATAGCTCGAGTTTCTGCTCGTTTCCATATCTGACGACGCTCAGCATCGACTATGAATTCGTTAACGATGCCTTGTTAAAAGCACTTGACAACGGTCTAATGGAGAAAATTGTCATTCACGTGCATGGATGGGAAGAAACTTATGCAGGAACTTCTAATCAGGGATGGGAAATTTTTTGTCTAAAAAAGTAAGTTCTTTCTAAATATGTTCGAAGAGACATTTGCATGTATAATTAAATGAACAATTTGTTTCAGTCCTCGATGTCAACTTCGCTTATCATTGATCCATGCATATGACGCTGTACAGGAATTGCACGAAATTTTACAACCAGCGATGCCTCTGACACATCTCAAAGTGTTATTCTGCGAGTACATCAATTACAGGGCATTGAATTTGATTACTCACTGGTACACGAACACTCTTCAGTCGTTCATATGGATTGATTCGAACTCCCAACCTGTGATCTGGGATCACACTCCTCAAGAGTAAGTGTTTTTGACAAAATGAATGTAATGCAGCAAGTTCAATGAACTCAATAAAACAATTAAACTCGTACTTTCAGACCTGACCCAATTTTGATCATGGCCTGGAAATGTCACCGGTTGATAGAATTAGTGTTCATGGGTTACGAATATTATCTTGAAAATTTAGTCGGCATTTTGAGACTTAGAGCTGACACACTGAAGCGTTTGGAGTTTCGTAAACGTGATTTGAAATCTTTGGATAAGAAGTTTTTACAAGTGAGTAGACATTTGATTAATTTTTCGTATGGACTTGATTTCTTGGAATAATTAATTGACTGATTTGTTTGATTTTTGTTAGGAAATTAAAAGAGCTCTTGGCGAAGAATGGGGACCACTAAGTGACGATGAGCTTCCAAAAGTAATGAAAGATTCGTACAATGGCGATAGCAGAGAGATGATCATGCCTTTGGTCCTTGCAGATCAGTGTTAAGTATAATATCAAAAGTTGAAAATCCCAATCAATTTCACTCGAAAGTACGGGAGTCATTTGATAATCTTGTTCCCGGATATTTAACATGTCTACAAACTCAAGAAAACGATCAGCGAGTCTTTTTTGCCACGTGCTTTACGTTTCAAGTATTAATCTATCTTCAGAAAGTATCACAAAACAAAACAAAAACAGAAGGAAGGAAGGAGATTGATTGTTTTTATGTATATTAATTGTTGAATGAAAACCAAATAGATCTGCAATCTGAGCTGTCTGTAGTCGCGAATCATGACTAACCAGGGAGGTTGCCACTAACGTCTGACTGACGCACAAAAGATAGCGCAACTTGGATCCGCACCTACACAGAGGGTCTACGTGTAAATAACTGTCGGACGAAAAATGAATCGCAATCCGCATCCCAAATCGACGATCTTCCACGAGAAAGTAATTATAACTAGAAAACCTATGATTTAGTCAAAGTCATTCTTCAATATTTTTCCAACCTGATGGGAAAAGAGAAACAAAAGCAAAACAAATTTTTAAGAGATGAAATGATACCAAGAAGACCGATATCATGCGAATCGGATGAACAGCCAGAGGAAGATAAGCAGAAAACAAAGTCTGATGCTAATATTTTACACGAGATAAAACACAAAGTCGGTCTCGATGTACACGATCCGAGGTTATTTTTAATACCAAGACCAATCGGATAGCGTTGTGCAAATGCGCAAGATATCGTTAAAACTAGGAACGAGTAGTTTATGAAGACATTTAATGGGAAACCAAGAGAATAAAAAGCAAACAGTGTATATCTGTAATTGATTGAGAGTGCATGAGAGTGAGAGCGAGACGATAACTGAACGTACGAGAGGAACAAACACCGTGCATTTTATTATATTACATACTTCTACCGCATACTTTTACGTTCTTATCAATTGGCGCCCCGAGGCGTGCCGATTGTTCGCCGTTGATTTCTTCTCCAGTCTGCCCATGGCAGAACACACTCGACGCCATCGTCTTTACAACAAGACCGTCATCCTCCAATAACCAGATGGCGTTGCATCAATCATGTAGATGCAATCTAAGTGAAGCCACAAGTATATACAATTTATGAAACAAACAAAGAAATCGAATGGGTGTCCAGCTACGTTTGTTTGTTCCAACTTGATTCATCGTAGTGATCAAACGGGGATTAAAATAGTCATGCATACAAGCAAACGTGTCCAAATGGAAAGAGCATGTAAAGCGGAGAACAAACAAAAAAACAGGCCTTAATACGTACCTGAGTCGCGACAAAAAGTACTGACCGCGACGCCCACCATAATCCTAACTACCCCGAGCCTGTAAATCGAGAGAATCGTCAGAGAGTGCACCAGTCACTGACAAAACACGATAGCGAAGCGTTTTAATGATTATTAACAATCCTCCGACTGTAATTCCACCGTGACGCGCGCACACGCGAATTTTCACAATTGTTGATGATGCATTTTTAACATCGCCCTTACCATTTTCTTCGAGCCTCCTTCGCAAATTAAAAGCGCAGCTATGGATCCTAGTGCTCGTGTGTGTCTGAGAGATAGAACGAGAGAAAGTGTGTGTGAGTCGAAAATCGAAGCAACGGAGAACCTGCTTACTCGAAGAATCAAATTTATCAAGGACGTGTTACAGTCAAAGAACATAACTTGTAAGGACCTCCTAAGATGCAAAACGTCGCGCGGTCTCTCCAGGCTGACCTGAGCACAACTCGCGAATATTGTAGCTAAGAACGATACTAGGGAAGATTATAAAAAAAAGAAAAAAAGCAATCATAAGACTGAACCTTACGCGAAAAAAGGTATAATTAAAATTGTCAAGGAGATCGCGCGTCGAGCCTGATTTAGTCATCGATTCGAACAAATGCCTTTGCGTTTATCCTCTATCATTTTTGTCGTCGATCCAATCTCCACTTGTATTTTTTGTTATCTCTTTTTTTTTATTTTCTAATTCTACGCGACACAAAAGTTGGAGTTGAGAGATGCGTTCTAAGATACTCTGTGAGAGCTCACTCGGACGCGAAAAACAAACAAAAAACAAACAAATTAACAAACTACAGTTTAAGAAGCCTGTCGGTAATCAAAAAACAAACAAACAAACAAGCGAAAAGTAGGAGAGTGCAGTAGAAATAAAATCGGGGGGTGGGAAGGGGAGGGATGGGGTGTTAGACGCTACCGATAAAATCGCGCGTTGAATATCAAATACACGCGTGCGTTTTAGCGCGCGCTTCTGCGAACGCCAAGATCTATTTTTTAAGAAGCGGATGATTATATTTTTCTACTAAGGCAGGCCTTAGTGAGATCACGTCCCGCTACGACGAACAGAAGCGAGTCACAGTTAATATATAAATTCTATATAACTTATGCGTGTGTTGTACATAATAATCTATCTCGAGTGGGCCACATAGGAGGGCGAACGAGTTTAAACATCTGTGATAAAATAACAATTTTTCGGAACGGTACTCGCGCGGCGGTGTGGCACTTTCGATCGCTTAATTGAGAAGACGAGGTGAAACGGAAACGTTTGTTAGAGCGCCGCCGGCAATCGTGGATGAAAAACAAAAAGTTGTTTACGAGTTTCACTTTAGTAGAGGGTGCTACTTATTACAACGAGAGACTGTGGATTATTGCATTAAGGTTGTATGCCGATAGAACGTGGCGCCACCTGCGACTAAGGCCCCGTTACAGCGACGTTATGACTAAGAGCCATGCTAAACGTACGAGCGAGCGAATTGTATTATACAAAGAGCGCGTGTGAGACAATGAGAAAAACCTCAAACTCGGGCTGACCAATCTCGCGCGACATTCCACATGTACAACCGGCCGCTAGGCGGCGCCACTCAGAGACTGCTCAGCTCGGGTTCCTCCACGAACAGTATTATAAGTTCCTAAGCGAAGCGCTCGACGCAGACCGATTTCGCGAACCGATTTCAATACCAACGACACGTCGTTGTCACGCATTCATTTACCTACGATGCTTGAACCTGTTAATGGGCCAGCTGATATCAAGTTGCAATATTGTAGAAAGAAAACCGCCTATGACCCAAGCGTTACTTCGTTTCCCCTAGCCGCATGCTTATCACCCACTACTTAAACAAGAAACAAACGCCCAATTAATTTTATCCGACCTGCACGAAATACTACCATGCTTAAAAAAAACTACCTTGTCTTAACGTTATGACAAACATCTTTTTAACGCTGATTACAAAACGCTGTTTGATGCATCTTCTCTCATTCGAGTTACCTTTTTTTGCATCCATTCTTTTTAAATCTTTCTTTCTTTTATCTTTTAACCGATGACAATGAATTGTATGCAATTATTCAAATTAACAATATACAAGTATCCAAAAGAGTCAATGTTGAACTCAATTGAAACCAAAGTGGGGATAAATTTCAAAGATTTCGGAATTTTTGCTTTTCTCGAAAATTCAAAAGAAATACCTCGCGAGTTTGATAATACTTGAGCCACAGTGTCAGATGAAAATTGTTGATTTCAAAATTTTGAAAGCATACAAGCTACTTGTTCTTCTTCCTGGCACTGGATGTTACTTCCTTCTGGCCATAGCATACAAGCTAATTGTCATTCAATTAAGATAGTTCTAATGTTTTTCTTCTATTTCAAACGCAAAGAGAAGATTGTTGAACAAATGCTGCAACATCTCTAACGTATAACGTTTTGCCTACAAGTTGTATAAAGTGTAAGCGATGAAAAAAAAAAAAACAAATGGCCCTATTCGTGCCACGCACACTCATACAAAATATCGTACCATTGAGAGATGTACAAGATGGTACACGTCTGCTCCCTTGATCCATCCGCATCTTCACGTCGTCAACATGTTTTGCACACGGCCAATTGACCCCTTGTTTCTAAACAACAGGTTCATACTTATTATTTCACAGATGCGAATGGATTTCAAAAACCAAATTTCAACCTGCCTCTATTCAGAGAGCAACATATAAAAACAAAACATTAGCACTGAATGTAACAATTAATCTATGTACATGTAAAGGGAATACAAATTGTTACTGTCCTCGCGAAAAAGAAAATAACTTTTTAAATGTTCCCTTAAATAAGCGCGTAATGTAAATTTTTGAGATGTCCGATCATTTTTGTAGCCAATGATGTGATTGATATAAGTTTGTTCACTTCTGATTGGAGATCAAAATATGTGTACTTCGAACATTACAAGTTGTCCTCGTTAAATAATTTTGTTATTAGAAAAATTGGAAGAGTTTATTTACGAATTATTTATATTCCGTGGATGTGAAGTAAAAAAAAAACGAAAAAAAAAATGTGAAGTGATATTGAAAGGCTTTGGTGAAAAATTCGTTTGAAAAATGTTAATATTATATCTATTTACATATGTTCCATTAATATATAAATATATATGTATATATACAAAAAATATTAAAACAATATGAGTATTATTTAATCTTGTAACGTAGTAATGATACTTAAAAACAAAAATTGTACAACTACATGGTAATCATTTTTCGCTCGCCTTTTCGATTGTCCGGTGAATAGAAAAACAATGTAAAATTGCGTGAATTGTTTTTATGAAAAAAAAAAATTAATTAATTTATGATATATGGTATTAGTGAGTTGAAAATTAATGTTAACTTTTGTTCATGAAAATTGGGAATAATTGTACTCAGCAAAACTAGATCAATCTCTGAATTTTATAGTTAGCAACAATAGAAAATCAACGATGTAATTCAATTACAATTGTACAAAAAAAATATAAAAACAAATTAATGTATGTTAAATTTGTCACACGAAAGAAAAAAAAAACATTGTAATACTAAATTTCTCTAAAAAAAATCCTGGTCAATGCAAAATGGTATAATCATTCTTATATACAACTAAATAATCCAGAAAAACACTTTTGACGTTTATGTGTGATAAATTCTAATTGTATTATTGTCCAATACGTTATACAGAAATCATGATTGGTATGCAATAAACATATTTGATGGATTCAAAGCTGATTGATTTTTTTTACAAAAACCTCCCTCTTATCCTTTATCATTAGTTTGGAAATTGGTTCTTCTTATTGGAAACGTAATCAACAAACAAAAATTTCCTAGGTTTAAGTTCTTATTTCTGAATTTCACTAAAATTATTTAGGGAAGACCGAGTTTAATTTTAAAAAAAAAGTTATGATATTATTTTAAGTCCCAATTTTTTCCTAGAATGAGTTTTTTAGTTTTACAAATATACATTTATAGATCAAAATTAGTACATTTATTTTCAATAAAAATGTTTGTAATATATAAATAAATATAATTTTATAAATGAATCTTAATAGTATAATTTTTGAGCAGGGATAAGATAGTAGACTCTCACCAAAAAGAGGCGCAGGTTCTATTCTCAGTTACTAAAACTTTTTATCACAGCAAAATTCATTAGATTTCAAGACTTGTTTTCGAAAATTGTCTGAATTTTTAAAATCATAAATTCCTGGCCAGTTTAAACATAGGATATTATTAACAACAATGATCGCACCAATGTAAACAAAGGTTATAAAAAACAGCGTACCTATAATCAACAAATGCATCTATTATCGCCTTTTTTTTTAAATTCATATAAAAAAATTCAAAAAATTAATTCAAAAGATTACCATTTTTTGCGAACAAAAATATTTGATAAAAACTTTTTTTAGTTATACGAAGTAATCAAAGAAAATGTCGATAATAAGTGCAGGTACCGATAATAGGTACAACTACCTCACATAAAAATATTATAACCGATGCATCTTCAGAAAAATGATGAAACCGAATTGTAAAAGTGTTTTGTGTGTGAAGATCGTGCGCTTTGTCTGGTGGCGCGCTGCTAATGTTGCGGTGTGAGTAAGTGGCATAAGTGGCGGTAGCGTGGCGTGTCCCTCTCGCGGCGAAGACTCGCGCCAAGTCGCGCATTGATGACACGCCGTACTACGCCGACGATTGCCGATACGAGTCGAGTGCGCGGGGCGGCCAGCAACGAGAGAAACGTATACTAGAGAGTGTGAGGTGGCGGCGGTGGCGGCAGCAGAGCGGACCAAGCAAACCGACCGGGAGTGGGGGCATGTATATGTGTAGCGGCCGGCCATATTGAAATTACGCTCGCCAATACGCCAATTTTGTCGGTGCGAGTCGGGCGAACGTGTGTGGATGCAACAACCGAGTGCGCGCCGTTCAACTGCATCATCAGCAGCGGGGCACTGTGCGTTCAGGGTCGCGCCACCGCTCGGGAGCAGCTCTCCCCGTGACTCTGCCGGGTTTGGTGTGCTTCTCCTGGTATGGCAAACAACACGCGAGCACGCGGAAATGTGTCGTGCCGCGAGCGCCGCAACTGCCGCGAGTCACTCGGCCCGTCCGTAACCGCGCCAACCGTCTAAAAGTTGTGAGAGTTCGACGTTAAATAATCCGTCGTGTGATTCGTGTGCCTGCGGCTTAGCTGGCCGACCGATTACGTTTCGAATCACGCACAGCAGCCCGCCACTATCAGCAGCTTTCAAGGTAACCTACCGCTTCAACCTCGTCGAGAACCTTAACCCCTAACCCTTTCCCCGTCCGCACAATGCCTATACCTAATCACCTTGGAGGTTAGGTTTGTTTAGCTCGAATTTTGTGTGCCCAGCCGTGCTCACACCAAGCCACAACCTCTGCCGGCTGCAACCTCTCCGCTCTCCAAGCTCTTAATTGATACCGTGTACACAAAAATGGCGATTGTTTCTTTCATTCCGATGCTCTTTATCTGTCAAAACATCTCACCCTTCCAATCAACTTCTAACCTTCATCCATCCCTCGCGTCTTACAATATACATTATTTAACAACAAACAAACACTTTACTACGATTGACCGATTGCCCATCTCCTTATCTTGGTTTTGTTCTACGCAACGGTTTATTTCCGTTATCGTCACACAATTTTCATTCCCCCTCGGACTGTCCTGATTTTTGTTTCATTGTTTCGAGCTCTGTTCGATCGATGCATGTTTCTTTTCTTTTTATTTTCGATTCTAAATTCAGCTAGTTATCAGTCCCATGAATAATGCATCTTCCTCAAATTCATTTTCACGCAATCAAACTCCACTAATTGCATTCGATTTGAACATTTTTCTATCAACGTTTTTTTCGTCAAGGTGAAAAAAAAACACATTTTTAATTTTGAAATTAAAAAAAAGATGATTTTGTAAATGCCTTGTTGTTTTTTTTTTCTTTCATTAATTTATGTAACGACTGACAGACTGCACGATTGATTTATTGTACAAATGTGTTGTGTTACATTCAAACTTATTCCACTTTTATATAACGAGTGTGCATTTAAAAAAAGAAGTAAGAGAAAATGCACTGTACAATTATGTTCGAGAAAGTATTATTATACATTATCTTAATTCTTTATTTTTTTCCTTTGACGACGATAGTGAAATAAAATTGCAGGCTTTTCGCTTATGACAGTAATTTTATGTTCAGACCGAACGGAGGGGTCAAGACAACATTTTTACATCCAACTTTGGGATCTGTTACATGTTTATTTTTAATTCTCGGACATCATTTTCACGTGAACTTATTGGGTGGACATATTGATCTCTGGCCTTTTTATTTGTTTGATTATATTTTTAATTTTTATCCGCTCGTTTCGTTTGATAAGAAAATTGGAATAGTAATTTAAATGTAATTTTAAATGTTTCTCTCTCTCTCTCGCTCTCTACATGAAAGTTGATTGATTTTAGATATGACCTATTCAATATCAGATTAAATGTATCATTATCTAAGACAAGATTTTTTTTCCATCTATTTCTGTCTTTTTTCAATCCCATTTGACTTTCAACCCAATCAATAAAATTTCATTTCCATTGTTACAAAACTGTTAATCAAAGTTACAATTGCAACTTTGCCGATATCTTTTGAAACGATCGTTTCTGGCTAGACAAATTTCATTTCATTTTTCCTCAATAAATAATTGCACTTCATAATTCTTATTAAACAAAACTTGATACGAAATTTGATATGAATATTGACCCTCAACTTGTCAAAACATTCTTAAAGCTAGGATGAAAAAAATGATTCAGCTTTGGGAGTTCCAAAGTTGAAATTCGAACAGGCTCACTAGGGCAAGTGGGCAGCGAAGCGACGACTGCATTGTATTGTATTCTGGGCTTCCGAATGATTGGACGGTTTACATGCTAAAATAATAAGAAACGAGAGTCAACCGATCGATAAGGAAAATCGGCATGACCAATTGCCCAGGCAAACATTTTGTGTACGCAATATATGTAACCGTATGTAACCACATATAAAGTTACAGTATATGTCGTCATATGCAATATATGGTTCATATATAATGCGCATATATGGCCGCATATATGATAGCATATGTTTCTTAGAAGAAAATTGCAACTGGAAAAGAAAAACAAAAAAGAAACAAATTATTTATAGAGCGTATAATCGATTTGTGTGTCAAGTATTTTACACGAACTCGTCGGACCCAGTCTTGATCGAGCTCGCGGCCGCTTATCGCATTATTTTTCGCCAGGCCGAATCCCCCTCGCGCGCTATACACATGTCAATACTCTCTTCCTTTTGCCTGGCTTTCTCTCTCCGCGAGCCTACCAACTCGTTCACCGGTCCACGCTTAGCGTCATTCCCACAAGACTGAATTCAAAATTACTCGGAACATTCTTCAACCATGCAAATGCGTCTCACCTTTTGTTTTTCATCTCAAATAAAAAAAAACTCGGTGCGAACTTTTTCATCGTCAATTGAACATCAATCAGATTCATATAAACTGTTGCAAAAAAAAAAAAAAAACAAAACAAAAAAAATGAAAAAAGAAACAAAAATAGAACAGCCAGAATTAATTTATCTCCCGATAATTTATAATAATAGTTTGTTCGGATAAGAGACAAGGAATGTTAGTGGGCATAGACTTTGATAGCAATGTAGAATTAAGTTAAAGAATGTAAGTCAATTAAAATCAATTTATAAAATACAGGAAACGTGGAAACACGCTCGCGACCAATCGCTTAGCTGGATTTTGTAACGTTCCGATGTTTTGTACCATCGCTGGCTGCGTCGCTGTTTCGTGCGTGTTACGTAATACCCTAATTAATGCCATTATCTGGAAGAAGAAATCTTTTGAATTTGCATCTTTACAAATGTATCAGCCGTCCATTCTTCAATCAACAAATTCCTTTGGTCGGTCAGTTAAGAAAAAAACTTCATTTATTTCAATCAATTTTCAAAATCCATCTTCAAATTTAACAAATCACAAAATTCCTTTTCTCTAATTCATCTCTAATTAAGTTCCCCGAGGAAGAATTTCCGAAAACTGTTTGTCTCGCTCCAAAATCCGGATCAAAATTAATCGAACTGTTATTGGGCTCGGGTGGGGGAGGGAGAGGAAAAGAAAAAAAGAAAGAAAACAAGAGGGAAAAAAAGTCGGAAGAATTGGAAGCAGCTGCGCGTTTGAAATTAGAAAGTGTACTATGCACCAGAGATATAGTAATAGTAAAAATGTAGCGATTGATAAGAGGGACGATTGAATTAGCGGGGCCGATCGAGAGGGAAAAAAGAGTTGGGTTCGAGACGCGCGTCTGCAGGGCCGAGCGTGTGCGGAGGTCTTTGGTGAAAAATCGATTTCCGTAGGGCATGCGAGGGCCACCTCTCTCTCTCTCCCTGCTCGATAGCCCGCGCGCCTTGCGACGCGCTTACAACACACGTACACACAGCGGCGAAATTCGCCAAAATCTGTCCACCGAGAGAAACAGTCACGTATCGCTTTCTGTGTTGTGCCGGTGTGTGAGTGCGTGTGCATGTCGCGGGCTGCCGATGCCGGCCGGGACATCAACGAACATGGCGGGGGTCACACAGCCAACGAATTGCCGCCCAGGGACGCCAGAGGGGAAGTAATTAATGCGCGACCGTGCCTTCCCCCCTCCGTCCCCCGCTACTCCCCCCTCGCTGAACCTCCTCCTGCGGTGCCGCGCCGCTGCGTTTAGCTGCCATTGTGCAGAGACGCCACTTCCGAGCCTATCGGCCTATTCAATTTTCATCCTTTTTTCACACTTTTCAGAAAAAATTTTTTTTCCATTTTTTTAATAATTTTTTCAAATCGCATTTTTTTATTTTTTTTTTTCATTACAATTTTTAAGTTTATTTCTTCAATTTTATTTTTTAATTTCTTTTGTATTTTTCAAATTTCATCTTTAGTTTCATTTCTTTAAATTTACATTTTTTTATTTTTTAAGTTTTTTAAAGTTTTTTTTTTTAATTTTATTTATAAGTTGTCCCCGGTTCTTTTTGGTTTTTTAAACAAATCTGATCAGCTGTTTTTTCTATTTGGTTGGAAAATATATCTAAATGTTATTTTTTTGCATCTGGAGAACCGGTTGAAGGTCAGAAAGAAGAGGCACACTCCAAGGTTGAACTTCCGCAATGCATTTGCGTTAAGAAACACGAATGTTGAAGTAGAAAATGGACCTGATTTCAGTCCCTCTATATTTTCGCGTGTTATCCCAGCTTTGCAGCAAACAAGAATCGGCAGTTTATGCGCTCCGAAGGTTACACATATTTTTAGATTGCTTCGCTCAAGGGATGGCTGAATAAATTAAGTGTCATTCCAGTCGATCGCTTACCTTTTTACTTGTCCGCGCGTTATACCTTGTCTTTAAACGCTTTTCATATCATATATTTATTTATCAATGTATTTATCAGTGTTGTACTTTCTTGTTTATGAAATTTTATTTTTCATAAACAATAAATAAAAGTGGCTAATAAAAGTCACAGATCGCCGTTGAAAAAGTGCATTTACAAGTAGATGAGTGATAAATAAATTGATGAAAAAAGGTAGATCTTTTTTTTTTGTTTTGGCCACAATATAGAGGTCATCTGAAATCGAATCGTAGCGATGAATACTTTGCCCTCGATTCGACAGCTCATTAGACTAGTTAAACTTGAACGACTGTTGACAATGAACGTCAGATCAAGTTCAAGTGACAATGGGTGTTTCTTTTTTCTTTTCGGTTAAACAGTAACATTGTTGAAAGAGCAGCGACGAATTGAAAATTCAAAAGACGTCAATTAATCGACGCTCGGGTTGCGCGATTCAACTCCGGCCTCATTGGCGTCTCCGTACCGCATGCAAGTGCAAAATTGAGGTTAAGTTTGGCTGACGTAAATACCAAAACCGTCGCCCGATGATAATGTCCGCTTCCCTTCCCTCCTTTCCAATTTGTTGTTCGGTTCAAAATGTTTATACAACTGTTTGATTGATTATTGATTTTTTAATTAACAACAATTGTTTTGTAGGTCTGAATTACAATGGAAGCTATGGATACTGATGGAGATGCGGTTGTGGATTTAAGTGTAAGGTAAGAATGAAAATCGACAATTTTAATTGATTGTTTTGGGATTAATTGTAATGAAGATGTAAAAAAAGGGCGTAGAATAACGATTGTCGTTTGAATTTTAGTAGCAGTAGCAGAAGAGATAGCCCGAACGTGCCTGCCAACACAGCAAGTGACGCTAGTCCAGCGTTGGATTTGGGAGTGCATTATTCAGCTAGTCTCAATATCGATAACAACATGCCTGAAGCACGCAACATTCAAAACGCGACGCGCGGTATCTTGGCGCCAAAGTCTGCGGATGACAGACGTACCCGCCGAAATTTAAGGCCGAGGATCGAGAGGAGCTACGCCGAGAGCCCGGATGAGCCCCGTATCAACGGGTACATTAATGGAAATGTTTCTGATAACGATGATGGTTGGTTTCTCAGATTTATTAATTATTTGATCATAAATTTGATCAGAAATGAACGAACTTTTATTTCTATTTTATGTAAAAAAAACTATTTTATCATTAGTTTTCTAAAATTAATAATGTCGATTTTATCAGTTGGGGAGATGCCTCCGTTGCTTCCTATAAAAGAGTTATCCTCAGACGAGCTAGCCGAACGACAGAGAATGTTGCGGAAGCTGCGCGAGGAGCTGAGATCCGAGGAGATGAAATTGGTGCTGTTAAAAAAGTTGAGACAATCTCAACAGCTCAAAGAAAATATCGCGGCTGTTCCGAAAGTAACGACGAAATTGCCGCCCCCTGTAACAGTACAACCTGCACCTCATAGGTAAACTTCTAATTCGATACCGATCATAAATGTTGTAAATTATATTGATAAATTTGAAATGTCTTCTTGTTTCTTCTTTCTTAAAAATTAACGAATGAATGATTTTGCAGTCATAGGACAAGTAAAGCACCACCGCCGTTATTGCGAGGTCAACCAGCGCCAAGTCGAAACACAAGTTTGCATGCACCGCATCCAGGAATGCTATTACCACCTACAGTGGCACGTTCCGCGACGTCGAGCACAGGGATGCCACCGAACATGGTGATACCGCAGCCACCTCATCCAAGAAGTAGACCATCCAGTGGAACGCCTAGTGTGCCAAGCTACCACACACCGACAGACAGAACCGAACGATCCACCAAGGATCCGACGCCCTCGCCTGTCCACCAGGTGAACTTTTCTTTCATACCATTTCGTTTCGCAATGCACAATCATCTCTCATTTCAAAACAATTTCCGTATTCTCTGAATGTTCTCTAAATCTTGCTGATCAATGAATTGATTTCGAAAATTGACGAGTTGTAAAAATTGATCAATGTTTTAAAAACTGGAAAGCAGCTTGTCGGCCCTCAAGAAAATAAATCCTCCGCATCATTAAACACCCCCGCAATACCCGAACAGGTACAGGCATTTGTATCATGTCGCATTATGTGTAATGTGTTATCACTGCATGATTATTAATTGTCATCAATCGAAGATATGGATTCGACGTAAAAGTAGACACCCATGACTGTTTGTCTTTTTGACATGAATCGGAGCTTTTCTTTAGTGTCGCACTATGTTTCAGGAGAGGTCGCCCCGGGAGGATAATCAAACACCGGCCCAGCGTCAAGCAGCAGCGAAACTCGCTCTGCGTAAGCAGCTGGAGAAGACGTTACTGCAGATCCCACCACCTAAGCCTCCACCACCGGAGATGCATTTCGTTCCGAACCCTTCGAATACGGAGTTCATCTACTTGGTCGGTCTGGAACACGTGGTGGATTTCATAACGAAGGAGCCAGCGATTCCACCGCCGCCCGAGCCTTTCGAATGTACGCAATGCAAAACGGACTTCACGCCAGTTTGGAAGTGGGAGAAGCCAACCAGTAGCAGTAAAAAGGATGGTCCGCGTGGGCAACATGCTACCTTCCAGAGACCGCCCGCAGGACGGGATCCGCGTGTTATTTGTGAACACTGTGTTACGACTAATGTTAAGAAAGCGCTCAAAGCCGAACATACTAATCGGTACGAACTTGACGATTGATTAAAGTTGAATTTTAATTTCATTTAGAGAATAGATTAATCATTAGACGTGTTCGTTTTTAGGCTGAAAACGGCTTTCGTGAAAGCACTGCAACAGGAACAGGAGATAGAGCAAAGACTGGCCCAAGCAGCATGTCCAAGTCCGGACCCACCGACGCCTAAACCGATTCCAAAGGCAGCTACTCCTACTAGAAGAGTAGCTACTCCACCGGCCCCGCCTCCACAAGTGCCGCAAGCTCCACAGTCGGCGCCAACGCCCCCGGCGCCAAAGCACCAAGAACATCCACTCGCCAAGCTTGCTGAGGGAGGCAAATTTAATCCACATCACGCAGCGGCAGCTGCTGCTATTCACCAGCAACTCATCCGAGGTACTGACTATGACTATTCATAATTAATATAGATATAAAACATTCACCACGAAAAAAATTACCTACCGTACATTATCATCGTACAGTATGAATGGTAATTGTTTTATATTTCAATGAGCACGTTCTAATATCGTAAATTTGCAACCTATACTGTAACAATATATGTACTAAATTATTGCAAATTACTATATCAATTTAATTTTCATTGTAGAATTATCGAAGAATCCAGTAGCAGGACTACCACCGCACCAACCATTGCCTGCTCATATGATGCCGCCTTTCAACCCTCTTCTGTACCCATATCAACTAGCAATGGCACAAGCAGCTGGAGGCAAAGGTTTCGTCGAGCTTCAGCGACAGGCTGCGGACTTGCAGCGCCAATATCTTCTCGATATGATACCGTCGCAAGCCGCACAAGCGCAATCCAGCCAGGCACCAACTCGTGCACACCCGCACAACTGGAAAACGTAACCGAGCGCTCGCCTAGACAAGGTTTAATCCGACTTTTACGAATCTTTATATTAAAATGCTCACAAATGACTCAGTACCATGGAGTCTAACGAAACTTGCAACTTGACTGAGGCCCTTTTTTTCATCCATTTTTTTTTCTCATTTCTCACTTGCCCTCAATTGAATTAGGTACAATTGTAAAAAAAAACAATAAATAGACAAGACAGAGAGAACAAGAAGAAAGATATGAAGACACTTTGGTGTCTCCAAAACCGACAAATAAAATTCTTGTCGACTCAAACACAATGCGACCTGTTCATTTTATTTTCTGTCACTTATCTGTTGATCACTGAAAAAAAATCTCGAAGGTTCGCCGTTTGAGAGATTGGTGTTTTAGTAAGCAAATGACATCAATTTGTACAACCCCTTATATCTATTAATAAAATAATATTTGTTTATTTTAGACAAACCTTTCCTCCGGTTTTCGTTTCTATTGATTCTTCATGAATACTGTTATGTACAATGACGTACACGCACAAATCACAAGATCACTCGCTGTTCTTGTGAAATATAAATTTAGATCTTTTCGATAAATAAAAAAGAGAAAAAACAGGGCTTTTTTCATTCATAAACTTGTGAACACAAATTCATACAAGTTCGCTATATTTGAAAGTGACATGAAATCACAAGGATTTTCGTTCGCAAGATACACTGACAACTATTTGTTAATCGTGCATATTTTAATTAATCATAAATATAATTGCAAAAAAATTGATTAACATTTTTGCAAACATTTTTTCTAGTTACCGTTTATTATAAATTTAAATCGATCTACTATAATTAATTATGAATAGAAAAATTACAATGTCAAGATGTTTGAATAACAAAAATTAAGTATACATTCGTAGGCGTATATATTAGGTACAAAAAATATTTCAAATTTTATGTCCACGTCGGTTCTTGCGAACGATCAGCATTATTTATTTTAAAGTTTTGTATAAGTACAAAAAAAAAGATGATAACGATTAAACTGAGATCTAATGATTTTTTGTTCAAGTTCCTAAAGCAATAATGAATGCATGAACATAAAAAGAAACACGAAATCGCAAACATCACAATTCTCGGATACAAGGCAAGTTTTTTGTGTATAAAATACATAATTGTACAATATACAACACAAGATATAAATCGATAATGTTCATACAACGTTTTTACCAAGCGTGGAGGAGGGTGGTGTTTTGATTGTTTGTAACAAACATTTATATTGCTACTGTGTATATGAGTCGGGCATATTCGCCCGTTTTACTGGACTACACATCTCATTCTCTTTGTTTTTTTTTGTATACTAACACGTATTTGTTTTCCACTATTCAGGATAATTTATTATTTCATTTTAAACCAAAACTGGCGACTATGTCAACTCCATCAACGTGTCACTTGTAAATGACGCAACAAAAAAACAATAACCCATTAATCCCCGTTTCATGAATGATCAATCGACTGTCTGTTATAACACCCACATGGTATTAACAAAAATTGTACTATTTTGATTGATTCATAGACGGTGATTTCTGGGGTGGTCAGATCTAAAGAACGCCCTCTAATTTTGAAAGTAGGGAATGTTTATCCCTGTGACTGATCGAGTAGCGTCCCAATCTTAGTGGTGATTGAACGAAATTGCAATCGACTTGGGACAAAGCGCATAAAAAGAAATCTGTAAAAAGGAAGATGTGTTATTTACTTTTGAAAAGCAAGTCTCTAACCGCAATTGTTTGCACTTGAACTGTTGCGCGCGTGATCCCATAAGACAAAAACAAAAAAGGAAGAAAATTTCAAGACGAAATTTTGTGTCGCGCGACGAATTTAGCATAATCGTGTCTCTCCTTGCACTACGCAATAGATAAAAAAATTTCAAACTCGTAAGGTAACCCATAGGAACATATTTATAGAACTATTACTTATAATTCTACCATCGCATAATAGACCAAGATCTCTGTGTTTTTTGTATAAATATAGACGAATTATTATGGCGAGAATGATATTCAGGGATGGACCATGTGCGTGCTTCTTTGTGATTAAGCATGACTTATGAATGAACTCATGTATTTGTACCAGGATGAACGAGACGAGCGAAAGAGACAAGCGAGATTTTAAATTAAAATGTTTAAGAAAGCGAGCCAACTCTTTTTTTTTCTTTCAAATTCATTGATTTCAGACTCTTGCAAATTATTGTCATAATCGTTTTGTCTAAACTGTCGGTAACGAAATTTGTCAAAATTCTATTATTTGGTTGAAAAAAAAAATTGAAAAAATGTCTCATAAATGCCACACACTGGCGACAAAAAATTTGTGTAGATTTTTATTTATTTGGAATTTCTTAGCGACCAGGTTTGATTCAGACTTGGACGCACAAGCGCGTCAAAGGCCTAGTGAATCGTTATTATTTAAGGTATAAAATGTTGCGACGTCCTATCGGCTGAATTGTAAAGGTCTTTCGTATTTGGATTAGAGAAGAAGCGCCGCGCTTGTAACCGAAATTCAAATTAATGTTATTAGAAGATAATCATCGAACACTGAATATTATGAGAGATAAACGAATAAAGATTGTCAATGATTGTAAACCCTTGTTCCTCATTTGAGACTGACGAAAAAAATATCAGTGCCTGCCAAGATTTTGACAAAAATGTTACCCCAAATTGCATCATTCCATGATTATATATAGAAAGTTTGATTTGATCTATGACAAAAATTCATTAATATTCATTGCTAAGAATTCGAAACGATTATTGATCGTTTCACTCATCCGTAATAGAATTATACCTTTCTTTCTTAAGTGTAATAATAAGAAGGTATAAACGACGGTTTAATAGCAACTTTCACGGTAAATAATCAGATTGTTTCTTTATTAATAAAAGTGTCGGTTTTAGATTAACTTTTTAGCAGCTGATACGAAAGTTTTTTTTCTCCTATTATTTCTATTAAAGCCAGGCAAACCAGCCTAACAGGATTTCGAGTGAATTTCTAAGTTTAGAGGTTTTGCATCAATTGCGCGCGCATTATGCAACGTTTTCATCACCGGACAATTTTTTTTCGGCGTTGTTATTTAGTCATCGAGTTAACAACTGTCAACCAATTTGTGCTATCATTCGATTCGATTACAATCTTCCGTCTTTTTAGCACAACTTGTTTTTTTTTATTTGACAAAAAGAAAGAACGCACAAAAACTTCAACAAAGTAAAGAACTTTATTCTAATTCAAAATAGTATTAAGTTTCACTTAAATCTACGATTACATCCAATTTTGATATTGTTAAAAAAATTTATCTCAAAATTTCCACGTCTTTGCTTACGACTTCGCATTATACATTACTGGCTTTCCTAACATTAATAGTACGGTGAATCTTAGAATAACAATAGCAAACGAAAATGATACATAAACATATTCAATATCACAGTCTCCATTTATGAGTTAAGTGTGTCAATCGTTTGAGACGTTTCAAGGTGGAACTAATAGGGCAACTTTTTTTTTGTCTTAATTATCATTTATAAGCGTCAGGCATCTCAGCTCTGGTTGAGTTTTTTTTCGTTCAACTGATGTATGCACTTTTTGAAATGTTTCGCGCAGAACAAATAGAGCGACGGTTGATCGCAATTGCGACAGGCTGCAGCCAAATGGGAACAGCAACGCATGCTGTCTTTGCAACAAGAAGTCCACAGTTCCGGTCCAGCCAACGAGCAACTGTTGCAGTAACAGTCACCTGAAAAAAACAACATTTTATCCTTATCACTTAATTTAGTCACTGAATTAAATATATCTACAAATTAAAAATTTTAATTTCATCAAAAATGTCAACTTCTTTATAATTTTAATTAAATAAAAGAAGGTGCCATTAATCTGATCACGTTCTGCAGTAAAATTTCATGGACGTTCCTTTTTTTACGCACACATACCAACTTGAATACGATTTCAAACAAGTTTGTTGCCGCGGCGAAAAGGAGGATGATATTTTTTAAAACAACCAATCTTGATGCGATTTCGTCGCTGGAACATCTCAACGAAAGTATTTGACGTCAGGGACACATATTTAGGTCATGTTACAGAGAAGTTGATCCGATGAATACCAATCAATAATTTCAAATTATTGTGAAAGTTGATTATCAATGGTAAAAGTGGTGAATTTAAGAGCCCGAGCGGTTCTACTTGGAGCTTTTTTTCTTTCTCTCCATCAAATCACAGTTTTGATAAGGGTTGATGAATTGCGGATAAAAGAGTGTATGTTTAATATAGAAAAAAGGAATGGTAGCAGATAAACATTGCATTGAAACGTCAGTGCATTTCACGAGGAAAACAATTGGCAGGAAAAAGTTGAATCAAAAGCCAACGGCGAATCATCGCATAACTCAAGGAACTTTCTCATTGTAAAACAAAAAAATATCAGCGAAAAAACAAACATGAAAATAACGGCCTGCGTGGAGATAAGATCTTGGTGCAGACACTGATCAATAATGAGAGCAGATTTTAGGTGCCCCCTTATATATTTAATTTATAAAAAAAAACGAAAAGAAAAGAAAAAGGAGGAACGACGAAACGTCGCAGCTGTAACCCTTTCACTTGTAATCTTCTTGCCATTCTTGTTTGGTTCGAATTTTAACGTCCACTTTGTTTTCAACTCTTATCACCAGCATCACTGCGATCAGTCATTTCTTATCCACTCTCGTTTTATTTATTGCTCATTTTTTATGCGCACTGTCACTTTGAGTTACGTAAATTTTTTATTCACAATTTTTTTAATCATTATGAGATACAATCCATCCGCAATGTACACAAATTTATGCCTACTCGAGGAGCCGAATTTGAAGTTCGGCACGTGTGCTTTCTAATAGAAATATTTTATTAAGAAACGATGGAAATCAAGTGAGAGTGAAAAGTTTTGTTTTGAAAAATTTTTAAGTGAAAAAAAAGGAAAATTTTTGAAAAGCATCTTAAATTTGATGGATTCGTTATTGAAAGTGAAGTGAAATGACTCGAAATGAGATTCACATTTGGTACACAGCTTTTACTCTCAGTTTCATAACTGACGACGCTGGATAAAAAAAAAGTATTTACATTGCATCTCAGAAGACCAAAATTTGTTCGGCACTTTTTTTCCTTTAAATTTGTGCAACGTGCATCGTGTAAAACAAACGCCGATTTTTGATGTCCTATATCTGAAGCGATTTTTCTGGAAAATCAAAATAATGATTTATTGGCGCACCTATCGATTAGATGGGAGTGGTTATTGCCAAGGCCGGATAAAGCATTGTGATCGCACGTACAGCGAATAATAAAAAGATGTATTCGCGACCGGAAGTCGAGTGGCTTTTTCTTTAACCAATAAACATCGTAATCAATAGTACCGTTCAATATTAGCCGTTTCGTTCACTGACCTTTTCAACTTTTCAAATTTATGTGGGCTTTTCTAAAATTACAATTTGATTAGATCAAACAACCTTTATACAAAATTATTAAGAACATTCTTAAAATTTTTTATATGTTTTTGTTAACTGAAAAATAAATTTTAATTTTATATATTTTTTTATTGCAATTAAAATTTTGTAATTTTGTGGGATGAAATAGAAATTTGAAAATTACCCATTGGACAGTCCGCTGAGCGTCGCGCTTCGGCTCTTCTACATTCAAGACCTTGCTCGCCTTTGGGACAAGTCGTTGAAGTCTCCTCGACTGAGTTCTCGCCAAATATGATATTCATCTATAAATAAAAATTTTAATTAAACAAATCAATTAGTGCATCCGTCATAATTTTAATTGTTTAATCCGATTAATTTTATTGGTTGAGATAAAAGTAATATGACCGAGTTAAATCAGATTGAATTAGATCTTTCGATTGGAATGCAACAATTTTAGGCACGTTCGAAAGACACAAAAGAGTTACGAATGATAAATTTGTTACACTTTTATTATATCCCGTCAATGAATTGTACGAACATGACATATTACCATATCAAATTTCCCGTTACCACGAATGTGTTCATAGTTTCCAATTAGGTCGCTTTTTTTTGTTCCGCGCGCAACGGCAAAAACTAATTTCTCTCCATGATTTCCTGTGTGCATGTGTGTAAGTACGACATATATACACTTTTACGTCTACTTTTCATCACTACTGACACGATAATTCAACAGAAAAACTGACACAACAAACCATCACTCCGCTGTTCATTTACTTATCACGAGTACTGAATTAAACATAATCAAGCTAATTTTTCGTTTAATAACAATAATCACCGGGATCTTATTTTTGAAAATAAATTGATGAAAGTTTTTAATAACACCTAATGCAACTAATTTCTTTTCAGATAAAATCGTGACAATTTTTACATAATCGCTTTTTTTCCCCTAACATAATAAAATTTGTTGGAATTTTTCAATTTTGCATCTTTCAATGATGACCTTTCAAAGTTTTGCATACCAAGAAATCAGTGCAGCTTCACTTTCAATCAGTTTAATCAATCTAATCAATTCTAAGATAAAAAGTTAAATTACTTTTCTTCCTTTTTTTTTTTTTTTTTTTTTTCAAGTAAGGATAACATGTCTTGAGATTAATTATTATTCACTAGTTACAATTTAGTAATAGATAATTACCCTTTTGAAAGCACCAGGTTTGGAGAACATCCTGACAAGTTTAGTGAGCGCGTTGCTGTCATGGACAACGTTCTCGGTGACATTTTCGGCACAGACACTGAGGGCAAAAAAAATGATCGCAACGCGCGCGTTCATCGTGTCACGTTTCGTCGGCCGATTTGAAAATAAGACTAACGTCGCGCCGGCAAGCTTGCGATGATTTCAAACCAGCATTTCACTTTGTGGAGAGGGGCGGCATATCAACACCAAGCCGTGTCCCTTTTATCAATCACCTTTTTGTCCGTCAGATTTTTCAATTGATGACTATTTTTAGTCAGGCTTGATCGTCATTTTTCGTAACAACCAGGCAAGGACAATCGTTGAACTTGGGTGTGGGTGCGCCCGGGAACTTCGCAGACCCCCAAAAGCGGCCCGATTGTCATTGATAAAGTCGAATCCTCGCGGGATGACCTTGATTCCAAATCTGAATGATACGAACAAAGATGGTTCGCACCATAAAATGTTCGTCTCAAACCGGTTTTGTGTCATGAAACAATTTTTTTTTTTGTATTCGCGCACTTTTTATGCAGTTGAAAAGAAGCGCATAAATTGGCTCATACTTTGTGCCGCGCTGTGCATCACGTTACATGTCAGTGCAGCCGAGTGCAACTCCAGAGTTACAAGGTTAACTTTTTGTTTCAATGACGAAAAAAAAAGAGAAAAAAAAAAGATTCTGCGATTCTCTTTGTAAATGATTGTTCAATGATTTTCACGAAAAGTCGTCAATTAGAAAAATTTCCGTGACAGATTCAGACGTGAAAATTTGACGGGACACGCATGTCACAAATCGTATACAGAGTTTTCAGGTATAAATTGGGGGCTTGGGAGACTTTGCAATTGATCCCAAAATGTTTGTTATATTTGAGGTCGAGGATTTGGCATAACCAAATAACCGAAAAAGATTCCGATGTTCTGATGCGAGTGTCATGAATAAAAGAGAAATAATTAAAATGATTCAGATCCGTTACGTATTGCAATCGTAACGGAATCGTAACGAATGCGCGTGTAACCA
>JAPYZS010000889.1:0-41799 GCA_030522925.1 Trissolcus japonicus
GCGGGTTTATCGTGCCACTATCTCACATAAACTTCACCAAAATAAATAGTTTGCCAAAGTATCGAGAAAGGTGTGTGTTCCCAACCAATGCCTAGGGACTTTTATTTATTAAGAATATTTTTGCCTGCGTTTTTTTAATATGTTAATCGATCCTTATTAAATGAAAAAATGATGTTGGAAATTAAATAATTATTAATAATTAATATTGCGAACATGTTTTATGGTTGATCTTGGGAAATAAAATAATCCCTTATCTGAATAATACCATAAACATGCATACAACATTTGATCCATAGAAAATTATGAGAAATATCATAATGTATTAAGAATTATAAAATATTAATCGCAAAAACTATGCTAGGCTATATTTATTAATTTTAATGTAATAATTCATTAAAACTGCCGAAATTCTGTCACATAGGTGTACATAAACTGATATATGGCATATTCATAAAAAACGCCTATTACAGACACTATAGCGTCACAGTTATCCCGTACTTTGCAAATGACATGTGGTAATTGTAATTTCATTTTTTTATTTAAAATATTACTTAACAAAATACACTGTGCACAAAAAGTTAAGGGACACTTACTATGGCATTTAAATGCATAAGTGTCCCTTAACTTTTTGTGCAGAGTATATTTTCGAATAGTGGATCAAATTTGACAGATTGAAGTCATAAAAATATCTGCATTTTTCCAAGAAAACTAACTTTGAATGGAACGTTCAAACTTCAAACATCAAAGATTTATGTCGTGGTGAATAAAAATTGAAAAAACAATAACATTTTTTCAATAATTTTAGTTCAAACTTCATCAGTATTGTTTGTAAGACATGAGAGAACAATATTCTCTCACGTATTCTATTCTTTTGATATAGAACATTTTTTGTATTTTGTTAATAATAATTAGCTTGTTACAATTAACCCCAATATCACAATTACCCTGGTTGACCCTATAGAAAATATATGTGAAATAAACTTTGAACTATATTTTTGTTTGTCTAAGATCAACTCTGTTTGTTTTTTACATGGTCAGAGATACTGCCGTGCGTCCTAATAAATGTGAATGAATAAATAAATAAAAATAAAAAAATAAATAATTGAAAACAAATACAAATGAAAAACGGATGTTGTAGACATGCTGGATGCATGTTACACGTATATTGCATGCATGTTCGAATTATGCATGTGACATGAATGACTATGCAAATCAGACATTCATGATACATTTGTGCATCATGCATATATTAACATCTAAATCACATACATGCGACATGCATGATGTACTCGGTTTGACATGTAAGCTGCAGAAATGTTTTCTGTTTTTATTACGGATATTGAGGCTTCTATATTGAATTTAAGATTCCCTACCGCTGTCTCCGTCCCCGCAACCACCATAATATTAGATTAGGTAATAATTACCGCCACTCACATAAAAAGAATCCAACTTATATTGGGCTTCATATTTTCGGCATTCAATCAAACAGTTTTTTTGACATAGAAACACGAGGTCGTCTCTTAATAATTTCATCCTTCAGCCTCAGTTTAAGGACAGAGAAGTTATTAATTTGCAGTTGTCGAATAGATTCTCGACAAAATAGCATACTTATTTTTTTATATTATTTTTTTGCTCCTCCTGTCCCTTGCACCACCCTCTAAGGATAGGGTCGAGCAGTAAAACGTGGTGGCATCGGTAAGCTTTTTGTGAAATATTCTCCAGCCCCTGAAGGTATAGGCGAGTGGTCGAATTTGGTACTTTGAATTAGCTTCTTAAAAAATATTAAACACGTGTTTTTTCACCTCTTAATAATAAAAAATTCAGATTGTATTGCGACTTTATTTTAAAAGAAAGGCTGCTGTTTTGAAATAAATTTTACTTTTCAAACTTTACAACTTTTAATGAAAATTAAAAACAACGTTCCAGACAAAAGCTAAGTGTTATAATACAATAAATCTAAATCTGCAATGAAAACAGGAGGTTCCTATTTGAATTTCAATTGCAGGCCCTCCCCCACCCCTCGTGAGTGGGGGGTTATGTGTTGATTTTGGTGTTGTCTGGTGTTATTTGTTTTTTGATTTGTTAGGTGTTTCCTGAGATATTAGACTGTTCCGGTACTTTTTATTCATCCTGTATAAAACACGACACATATTGTTTCTTCGTGAGTATGCATGTATTTTTTGTCTTACACTTATTCTAAACTGAAGATAAATCAGAAAAGAAGTGGGTCCTTGCGGCAGAGGAAGAAAATTCCTCAGCAGCGGTAGTCAAGAGCAAAGAACCCTTGCAGGCACGACAAGGATATACGGGGAGAACCCTCCATAGAGGAGACGGGAGAACGGGAACCCACCGTAGGAACAGCGGAGGAATAGGAAACTTTCCGCAGAGAATGCCCATTAACTTGATCTAATTTTGCAGTTGCGGTGGTGGAGGCAGCGCTAGCAGCGACATCCACGAAATTGAATTTAATATAAAAAGATTACATTTTTTTCATTTTATTTATAACGTATGAAAATTTCTGTAATTTTTTTGATGAAGCAATTGTTCGAGTAAGAATTTATAATGCACGGAATATTATCAAATGGATTTTAAGAGAGTCCAAAAATTTGGTGTAATGAAACGATTCTAGCAATGCTTTTTAATAATGTATGTTATTTATTCGTCTACCTAATAAATCTTCCAGTCAACCTATAAGTGAAATTCTGAGAAGTTTAATCACAAGCCACTTCTCGCCTACATCTAATTCAATAAAATTATTTGAACAATTTTTACGCAGCTTCTTCATAGCTACGAACACGTGAACTTTATTCTTTGGTTAAACGAGAACATTAATGTTTTTAATCTTAGAAATTAAAAACTTTTTTAATTGAAAAGAGCACTTTCGTGTGAATAAATTCTTACTCTTTGTTTCCAATGAGGAAAAAACAGAAACATAAATTTTTATGTGTAACGAAAAACACACAAATCAATTGTCTATAGTATAACCATGATAATATTCAGAATATATTTATCAAATACCAGCTCCCATTAGCCATTCTCTCAGTAGATCCTCATTACCAAAGAAAACTGAAAAGTTCGTTTATATGAAGTCTATATACAAATACTTTTTATTAATTAAAACATATTTTAGGACTGTTAGTAAAATGGAAAATAACCTTGATATACTTGGTACTCGCCATTATTATCTGAAGTCAGTCTCTTAACAATATTTTTCAGTGCCTCGACATCTTCTTTTGACGCTTCTAGACTTTCAAGATCCAATTCAGAGAGGAATTCGGGTAACCCTGCCTTCTCGTGACCATTTAATGCCTATAGAAAACAAAAAATGTATTTCAATTTCCTATTACGGTTCAGAAGCAATTCAGACTTACAAGGTAAATCAATTAGACATATTCATAAATATAGTGAGTCATAACTAATGATTTGTTTATTTTTTGCATGCAGATGTACGTTTTGTAACTGAGAATGATAATTTGTCGGTTAATGTTTAAATTTGACTTATGACCTTTTTCATCTGTTTTTGCATTAAACTGTATACTTTAGAAAAACCTAAATACGCTACACTGACAGAAGTATAAACAAGTGACTCGTGTGCACTACATGGGTGACTTGTTTATAGGCTAAAAATCAAGAAAATGTGGAAATAAACGAGTGACTCGTGTGCACAAACAACTGAGTTGCGTCGATAAACAACTGACTCGTTCATAGCACACAGCTGTTTAGTGTGTTGCAAACGGCTGACTCTGGAATTCCAATAACATAAATTTTTACTAGAGCGAGAATAAACGTTGATAATTCGAAATTTACAATGATTGCATTGAGGTCGTTAGAAACTTGACAATAGATGGCGCTCTAAGAAACCCTCTAAGCTCCGCGTGATTCTGACACACTCATACAGTGCTTCAAGGGGGTGACCCATAATTCTAAGCAAAATTAAAGATTTCTCTAACGATATTTTTATTTTGACTTGTTCCAAATTATTGCTGGGTTAATAACTTTCAACTAAATAATAAAGAATAATGATAAAATGATAATAAAATAAAAAAATAATTTTTTTAAATGAATCAATAATAATTCGGATCTGACAGACCCACGCGGTGTGATTTAAAAAAGTTTGAAACGTAGTGCTAAGATGGATGAAAAAGATATATTTGTTTCAAGAAGAGATTTTAGTAGTAAATTTAGCGATTAAGAAAAAACGGAAGTGTTGAAAATGTTTTTTCAACATTTTCCACTGTAACATTAAAAAACAAGTGTTCATGAGTTCTGATGCATACATGTTCTAGTGTATGTTGTGAATGAACTGAAACAAAAAAATAAAAAAAAAAGAGATTCAGTCTTTCTGAAAGTCTTAAACAATAATCTGGCCAGGTGAATAGCTCGGGACTCGGTCGCTGCGACCGCAGTCCACCTCTACAGGTACGGTCGGGGCTTCGATCACGTCATCTGAGCTCGAATGGCGTGAAGAGCCCTTGGAGGGTATTCAGCGTTTCCGATGTCGACTAAAAAGCGGTCCCCCGATGTGCTGTATATGTACGGCACATTGGGTTTGCTGTCTTCTGGAAGCACACAGAAACGGCTAAATGCATACCCCAAAACCCAGTAGCCGCGCTGGGTTTGCGGGGCGCAGGGGGAGCTGCGTGAAGCGTGCACTTTGGGATACCCGGCGACCTCCCTCGTATTTCAATCGCCTCACCCAGGCATGCCCCGCCTGGGCGGACCAATTATTTCCCTAGCTACTCGTGGAAACAAAAATGGAGGACCCAACTAAAAAAAATACACCCGACCCAAAGGGCTCTGCATCAGGAACGATGGGGAAGATTCAAAAACACCCATGGACCTCGATCGGCCGGTCAAGCCCATGGTCAACATCAGCGAGCTCTCCCTGGATGAGCTCAACATAAGCTCGGCCCCAAAGGAGGCTAAGAGAGAAAGACCGGCCCACAGATCCGAAAGGAGAAACCTGTGTGGAGCTGAGAAGAAAAGAAGAAGGAAACTCCGCGAAGCTCTGAAGGCCTCAGGAACTGCGGGTGGCACCTCCTCCGGGAGGAAGCTAGCCAAGGAACCCGGGACCTCGAAGCCCGTGGAGAGTACACAAAGGGCTCCTTAAAAGAAAAGACGAAGGGACCCTCAGGAGACCCCTCCATCAGGTAAGAAGGAGGAGAAGAAGAGGAGAGTGTTGGATAAGTCCTTTACCGAAGCCCTCAAGAACTCCACCAGGATGGCCATTGTTCCAAAGGGCTACCCGGAGGTGGGCTTCACGGAGGAGCAGGTGAACCTACTGAACGCAGCACTCTTTCATGCGATCTTCGAATCGGAGGAGAAGCCACTGTTTGAGAATATAACAGCGAGAAGTGGCGTGTGCCTCATCAGTTGCACTGACGAAATGTCAGTGAACTGGTTGAGGCGCCTAGCACCGTCTCTGAGACTTTGGAATGGCGCGGAGCTACTCTGTGAGGATGCCCGTGCCTACCTTAGGCTAAAGAGAGTGGTGGGCCACTTCCCGCTACCTTAGAGACGCCGAAGATTCTGAAGGTGTTGAAGGGGCAGAACCGCGAGCTGGAGACAGAACGCTGGAGCGTTTACTCCGTGGAGAGGCTGGATAATCGCAAGATTACCAGGATAGTCTTCGGAGTGGATCAACCATCCTTCTTGGCTCTGGAGAGGTTGGGAGGCAAGCCATTCGGTATGGGGCAAGTCACCTTCCTCCTTGGAGACAAGAAGGAGCTGAAGAAGAAAGGGCCTGAGGCAATGGATGAAGATCCTCAGGCTCCAACAGGTGAGCAGGGGCAAGTAGATGATGATGTTTCTTTATAGGGCTCTGATTCTACCCTCCCCTTTTAATTTAGTCTTTTTATGTTTTTGTTTGTCTCTATCTCTTTCTTCTGTTATACTGTTCTCTTCTTTTTCTCTTTCCATAGTTTTCATTTTTCATTTTCTTTACACTTTTTCTATATCTTTCAATCTTCTTATTCTCTTCCTTTCATTTCGGGCCCTGCAAAGAGCCTCCTTCAGTTAAAGAGACACTTAACCCATGACACACAGCCATGGTACTGATACAAGAACCATGGATTGGGGGAGGGGGGCAAATTAGGGGTCTCAAAGGTAATTGGGAACTTTTTACTCTTCCACAGGTGGACGAACCGAGGACTTGTATTGCAGTGAAAAATGTCACGGCAAACATATTGCCTGAGAACTGTACAAGGGACCTAACATCGGTGAAGGTTAGGTTCAAAACAGAGGACGGAGACCGCGAGGCAGTGATAGCCTCGGCCTACCTTCCACATGACAAGGAGGCACCTATAGACGAAATGAAAGCACTTATCGATCAATGCGACCGGACGAAAGTAGATTTCCTTGTTGGTATGGACGCCAACGCCTATCACGTCATCTAGGGTAGTGACATAATCCTGAGAGGGGAAAAACTGGCAGAATACCTGATGACTACTAACCCCAACCTTCTGAACAGAGGTGGCGAGCCTACGTTTAAGAATAGTATCAGGCATGAAGTCCTTGCATGTGTATCTCGCCCTATGCACACCGAGTGCGTTAAAAAAGTCTTTAATATTTTTACTAGCACTTTGGAAATGGAATAATCAAACAAATAATGACACTTTTTTTACTGGACATAATTTTGACGAAAAATAAACTCCTTTTTCGCACGTCAAACTTCAACTAATTTGATCTATTTTTTGAATCTCATTCAATTTTTGATTTCGAATGAACCGTTTTGACTCTATCTTGTACGCCGATTAAAAGTGCACGCCGCACATATGCTACAATAAGACGCAACTATTTGATAGATTTTTTAATAAAAAAATTCATGTATGAGTATACTTTAATATACGTACAAAAAAATGGCAAGAATCCCAAAATTATAAATTGTATTATTTCACAAAAAAAATCATGAAAATGGGCTTTTTTCAGACAGATTTACCGAAAACACCCCTTAAAGTCAAGCTAAAGTAGAGTTTAATGAGAATTTTTTCATTGTATTATTTTATTTTGTATATAAGATTTTGATTCTGTCTGCGGTTTCTAAGGTTGCTTAGTTGTGAAGGCTCAGGCACTATAACGGTGGATCTGGCACACAACGAGGGACGAACACCAGTTCAGGACTGAGAGGCAACACCACCAGTTCTCAGGATTTATCGCCTTCCAGAACTCTACCACAAGAGAACTGCCAGCCTTGATGTACTCCAAACCACTCTTACTCTCTTCAACAACAACAAAGACTTGGTTCAAAATTTGTCGTCAGAGATGCCAAGAGTGAACCGCGGTGAGAAGTGCGAAGAGGGAACGGAGAACACTTATGGAGTGGGAGAGCTTGAGAAGGAGGGACGATTTTTAAGGCAGTTTTTATAAAATTGCGATTTCCTTTCTGTTCTGTGGGTGACGCCATCGAGACAAAACCAAGGCTTGCAGATTATCATACCGGATCTACCCCAGTGGTCACCAAGGCGTAGGGACTTCAACCTAATCAACCCTGTGAGTCATTTCAATTAAAGATTTCTATCCTGGAAGTGAGGGACTGTGTTAGGATCTCGTTTTGAAGATCAAATTTCATGATTAAATCGTAAAAAGTAAGTAGCAAACTGAAAAAGGTTTGGTGGCCCCGGCCACGTTTGATCTAACCAAGCTGAAAATTGTTTAGAAGGCCCAAAAAAAATCTGCATCCCCATCGACCCCCTTAAAAACACCATAACCGAGAAAAATGTGATGTTCTCGTATTTTATTTTTTTCAGCATTTTGATTGATGTTAGAGCAGTTCTAACGCAGTAAAAAAATGTTCGGAATGTGGAAATACTGCCAGAATCAGATTTTATTTTCAGATTTTATTTTTAGTTTGAGTTGAATGAAACATTCAGTTTTTATGACAACATTAGACTTCAACAAAATTTGGGAGCTAAATAGCATTAAAAGCAACAGTCTCACTCTAAAAAATGAGCCCAAGTAGGCTCAATTTCGTAGATTCCATTGAACGAAAACTCAATCTGAGTAAAACTCGAATTCTGAATTTTAGCCTTTTTGATGATGTTAAGTATTACAATCTAAGTGAAGGAAACCATAATCATAGCTTTAAGATTAAGAAAGTTTTTGTAATTTTTCGAAGGCAGTTTGATACGATGAATTCATGTGAAAGGGACCAGAACAATTTTTTGGAAATTAAACAAGTTATAACCAATTTTAATGAAAAATAAAAATATGAGAATGTCTTAAGATCCAGAGGTCGAGTGTTGTAGGGGTTTACCATTGACAAGGTATTAGTAGTTTTTCAAGAGCATTTGTATAGATAAATTTGAAATGAAAAAATTATACCAAATTTTAAATAAAAATATTTTATTCCAGATCTAAAAGAGTAGATTGTGTAAGTGTTCCGAGATCGAGTATAAGAAGGATATGACGTTTACAAAGCATTAATCGTTTATTGAAAGCAGTTTAATGGCCTTAACCTATGGGCAAATAACCAGGCAATTTTTTTATAAATTTAAGTTGAAGTTTGAAGTTAAAAAACAATTGAAATGATAACGACTTAAGTCGACTTAAGTCGTTTTTGCATCAAACGTATTTTTGAAAAATACAAGTTCTTATGTATATGTCACAACAATTTCCGATGATTTCCTTTAATTCTGAAAAAAATATGCAATTTATAGTTCTTGTATTTGCCACGAAAAATTTGTCGCAAAAACGACTTAAATCGATTCAACTCCTTTTTTTATTCAAATGTCTATTTACAGATTAATTTTTTTCTTGAAAATTGCAGTTTGTTATTTTAATGATCTTTGAAATGTTACCGACAGTCGGTAACATGGCCGTACTGTGAATGGCTAGCGCGAAAACTGAGTTTCATGTTACATTTTACACTGTTGAAGTTCGCCACTATTATTAAAGTAAAAGTTCCAAAGAATTGCGTGATTGTTGAGTGATCATTATTGAACAACGAGTGATACGAGTTTTTCACAATCAACAAATGTTACGATGAATCAATCGACAGAATCGAGTGAGCCACCCGAAACGAGAAGAGGATTAAAGAGAAAAAGAAATGAAGATGACTGGGAGCAAAGAAAGGCCAAAAGACATCGCGCAGCCGGAAAATCTTATACAGATACCAAAGGACGGCGAAAGAAGAAAAAAAGTTTGTTCTGAGAGTGAATTGCTGTTCCAAGAAGTGTCACTCCAAGTTCGATAGCAAATCTCAAAAAACGATTTTTGACAAGTTTTGGGGTAGTGCTGACAAACAGCTTAAAAATACATTTTTGATTGGTTGTGTCAAGAGAAAAGACATAATCTATTCTCGTCGGCAGCCTAAAACGAAAAATCGAGATTATAAATCAAGAAGGAAAATAGAAGAGTTGTCGTTTGCAAAAGTTTTCTTTTGAAATTGCTCCGCATTTCAGAAGGACGTATGAAAATCATTTTATAAATGTGCAAAAAAGGTAATTCAAGATAACAATTTTTAATTATAAAAAACATTTCAACTGCAATAAAATACGGCAAAACCAAATAATTTGAAATGAACAAAACGAACTTATATTTTATTTTTTTTAATAGGACAAATCACGGCAAAAGTAAATCGTGGGACTCATCATAATCGTCCAAACAAAGTTCCTGAAGAGGTTCATTCTCTTATCAGAGAGCACTGGGGATCTCTTCCAAACTCAGAGTCCCACTATTGCAGGGGAAAAACGATCCGGAAGTACTTTGAACATCCAGAACTTAATGTTAAGAAACTGTTTTCTTTGTTTCCAGAATATTATTTTGAAAAAACAGAATCTCAGTTGAAAATGAAATATCACGCTTATTTCAAGTATTTTCGCGAAAATTGTGATTACTCTTTTGCGCCGAGAAAAACGGATGTTTATGATTTTTGTTTCGAGTGTAAGAAACAACTTGAAGAAAATCCAGATCACGAATGTCGTTCGGATTACGAAGATCATGTACGAAATGTAGAGCTGTATCGAAACTTAAAAAACGTTTATTTGGAAAATGCAAAAACAACGAACGATGTTTTGATCATCGAATTCGATTATGGACAAAATTTACCATTAACGATATTAAATGTCAATGCTCAGTTTTACAAACGCTTATTATGGCTTTACGTTTTCAATGCTCATTGCCATAAAGATAATTCAAGTAAGTTTTACTGTTGCCTTAAGGGTGACGGGCGATAAAACGTGAATTCTGTGTGCAGTTATGTGTATGACTTTATCTCAAAAAAATTTGAAGATTATCCTAATTGCTATCCGATTCGTGCCCAGGACAAAACAAAAATCTGACTTTTGTAAGATTCACCTCTTGGTTATCATCGCAATTAAAAATCAATTTTGTTCACGTCTTTCCACCATGGGGCCATTTTTATTGTCAGTGCGATAGAAATTTTGGAATTTACAGATCAATTCTCAAAAAAATGGATGTCATCCATGTTGCCGATGAATACATCATCGTAATGAAATCAGCAAGACAGAAACCGCCTGCGTTTGACGTTTTGATGTCAAATAATATAGTCAAAAACTGGGAAGGACTACAAGCGATTAGTTATCCAAAACCAAAAAAATTAGCCAAACGGGCATCCCAGTTCGGTATTCGACAATATGTCAAATTATTTTACAATGCACCAAGTGTAGTATCAGCCCACGTTGATTACGATCGTCCACTAGTTGAATATAAAGTTTTCAATGAGAGCGCAATTCGAAAAGAATTTCCTTTGGAATTGCAACCTAAACCAGGAATAACCGAAGCGAAAAAAAAAGATATTTTATCTCTTTTAAAATTTTTAAATTCCGAAAACCGAAAGTGGTACAAAAACTTGTTAATATCTTGGACAAATTAAAATTTTGTATAAATAATTGTATTTATAATAATAAGTAATTTTGATAAACTATCTTAAATATTTACGTATCATATATTGTTGTCTCTTTTGTTCGAAAACTTCAATATACAGAACTATAGAATTGAAATTCATCATATAAAAATTATTTTTCAGGTGTTTGACGCAAAAAATACGTTTGATGGAAAAACGACCTAAAACTCGATTAATTAAAATGATTGTAACTTTTAAAATTCTAAAGCTTTTGATGAAGTTAGCACAGATCCTTAAAGAGGAGATCTAAAACTACTAATTTGTATAACAAACATAAATTTAGCATTCAATTTGAGAGAAATGTGCATGGTTTTAATCTTCAACAACCATTTTTTTCTGAAAACTTAAATCGACTTAAGTCGTTTTTCGAGCAAAAAAAATATTTTTTTGACATTAAGAAGGTTATAATCATTTTTTAATAAAAAATTTTCCATGTTTGTTAATAGATGAAGAAAATAACTGAAAATACAAATTTGACTTTGAAAGGGCACAAGCTCGACAAAATAATGCTAGATTTTGATGCAGTTTCATGCTCTAAATATATTTGTCAAAAATTTATGAAATTGTTAAATTATAATATTTATAACGAAGTTTAAATGAGAAATGTTTCATTTATTGATTAGAAAGATGATAATGTCTGCAGGTTTCGATACCGAATTTTGGAAGGCTTTCAAAAAATATTCATAGTTTTTTAAGACTCTGCTCAAGATCTTATGCTCTGAAATTGTGTGCACTAAAACCAAAAAAATTGCTATTTAATGAAAAAAAGTATAACCAATATTTTACAGGAAAAAATTATATTTTTGATCGAAAAGATAAGCACGAAAAACCAATAAGATTGTTTTGAAATCAGAAAAGATACATTCAATAATTAGTTGCCGATGAAAAAACTGTCTGTGAAAGTTGCAGGTCCGAGTTTGGAAGGGCAAAGTTCTGACACAAATGTTTTGAAAAGAAAAATATTTTATATTTTTGATCGAAAACACGGATCGTCTCAAGGTTCTAAAGTTTAAAATGGCACAATTTTCACAATGTATTGAAAGTAGTTTTTCGATGGCAGTTTGATGCCTCGAATCTGTATGCAGCTTATTATTATCCATAGATATCTAAAGGTTCCTAGGTCGACTTGAAGCGCGCTCGACATTCTAGTTCATCTTTAAATGTTGATGTAAGGCGGATGATGGCCGCGCGTTGGACCTTTGGCCAAGTTCGTGTGTCCAACTCTTATTTGTTTGACAGTTTGATATTTTGTTACAGCTGAGAATGTACAGTTTCAAACTGGAAAATTAAGAATGACTATGTGGCGCGCGCCTCTCTCCTAGTTAATATCAAAATAAAAACAATAGATGAAAAATAATTTCCTATGAAAAAAAATTATGATCTATGAAGAAAAAATATTTTTTATCCGTTTTTGTATCACAAATCATACATATTCGAATTGAATTTTACAAAACAAAATTGAAAAATACATAAATTAAGAAACTTAAAGACAGCTAATTTAAAAAAAGCGCGGTTGCAAGGTATTTTGTCATTGAAAATTTATCTACTTCCAGCAATGTTTATTATATTTATTTATGCATAGACATACTAATCCTTATTGTAAGATGCTGTTATTAAATTTTTAGGTAGTTGGTGATGAAGTCAAACATTTTTCATAGATGAATATAGTTGAATTATAAAAATAGTAACGTTAGCTTCACTAATATTACGATAGTTCAAATATAAGATTTAGTTTTATGAAATTTTGCAAAAGTTTTGAACAAAACGATATGTTGCCTCTTCGGCATTTCTTTTTTTTTAAATGATTCTACGTGGAGATTAGTTGGATAAAACCGTTTTTAGAAGTTTTGAGAATTTAGTATCATTTGCTTGGATTTATTGTGACAAATTTTGACATTCTATTATTCCTAAATTTAGACATTATTTCCCTTTGCAATCTCCTCTTTCATTGATGTTCGGAGTAATCTGGATTATCTCATTTCATTTTTATAAATTTTATTATTATTTTATAAATGTTTACATAAAAAAATTGGTTAAAAAACAATAATATTCATAAGAAACTTGTTTTTCTAATTTAATTAATTATTCATATTTTTATTTAGTCCGATACATAAACCAAAATATTCATATTATGTTTGTTATGCCTCTTATTTTCATGTTTATATTGTAATATTAGTCACAGTTGAAGATGCGATATGGCTATGGGAAGATCTGAAAGCAAAATTCAAACTGGAGGTGGATGAGGATATGAGGAACCATCCCCGAAGCAATCGGGAATATTTCAAAAGAGTAATGTTCACTCTGTCGCCGGAAGAGCTGGAGAAAACATCGTGGAGGGGAGAGATCCGGAGTTATGAACCTAAAGAAGCGCTTCGGGTTCGTGAAAACTGCCTCCTCAGATCTCTCGACGTATTTTCTGAACAAGAAATTGCTATAGTTTGACGATAGTCTGGAATCCTAAGGAACTCCATTTGATGAAGGTCTAACCCTGTTCGCTTGAAAGCAAAGTGAGCTGAGTTCTTCTGCCGAATGAGCTGCTTGAGATGGTTGTCAAATCAAACAGAAAAAGAGTCTGCCTTCACTGTCCTCTGGGGGACGTTCGCAGAGATGATCTCGTCGACCGCACCTTAAAAGCAACTGACGGCATTCTCGAAGTCTCGGGAAAGCAACATACTCCAGTCGATGTCGTTGAGAGCTCTGTTGATGTTCTCGTAGTTGGCTGCACTGAATTTCCAGATGGTCCTCTGCGCGGGACGAATAATACGGTTTGGGTGAACAGCAATGACCGCAGATAGAGGAGGATGAAAATAATCGATTGGAAAATGGTCATCAGTGTCATGAGAAACCACTCCCAGATGAAAAGTTGAAAAGACTAGATCGAGCATGTTACCCTGGATGTTGACAGCCGTATTCTGCTGGCGAAGGCCTATAAAGTTGATCACGGTATAGAGAGCGGTCGCGGCGGCACGGGTGTTACTTGTGAACCGTTGATCACCCATACAAACAGTGGCATCTGGCTCGTTATCCTAAGAGATGTGTGGGAGATTAAAGTCACCAACAAGGAGAATGTCGGAGTCTGACCAGCGTGGTAGCCGGGCGACTGTAGAGTGGATTCTCTTATACAAAATAGCACTAGGTGTCGGAATGTAGAAGGCGTCCAAGATCACTAGTTTGTTGTGGAGCTTACATTCCACGTTATTATCCACGTTATTAACATTATCCGTTATAATAGTGGATTCAACGTTAACTTGTTATGAATTAAAAATAAAATAAAATTTCCAAATATCAATTATTTAGACTGATATTCGACAGATTGTTTGAACCAAAAAAAAGTTACATTCTACAAACATTATTCTATAAAAGAAAATTTTCTTTTGTCAGGTCAGTAGGTCACAAGTATTTTTTTCGAACTTCGAGGAAAGATTCTTTTTTAGGTCCATTTGTATCTCAGACTTGAGAAAGACATAATTTGTACAGATCAATAATCTATCGATCATATCAATCGAGACCTCTCACCAGTCTGATCTCTTACCATCATTACCGTGTACAGCATGGAAACCTCCACTGTGATAGGACCCGAACCATTTTAGAATTAATTAAAAGCATCCAAGAGCTCTGAGTTGGCGAAGTAGAAGATTATGATTGACCAGGTCAAAAGGTTTGGAAAAAGCAAAAACTACCAAATAATGACAACAAAAATTTGTTGGTGTCAATTGCAGATCTAACATCATCCAACAATTTTAGAAGAACGGTTTGCATTAAATGAATCCTAGAGGAGGTGGTGGTACTCCTCCGGCAAAAGGGAGCCTTGCCAATTGCATTGGCAATCCTTCGCATTGACTATCATTATTGCCGAAACAGAATGGTTTGACCAATAGGCCAGATGATCAATATTCAACCACCTCGAGCAGGGAAACGGAGATGTTAGAATGTGTAAGCAAGGGCCGACGGTTTAGACGGTCTTTGTCTAACGCTCTAAGTTGCACTTCTAGTTGAGACAACTTCACGGTCTACGGTCGGATTGATCGGATTCCTACTTGCGCGAACTGCATTTCCTTTGTACACTACTGCTCACAATGGGCAGTAGTGTACTAGTGTACTGGGCAGTAGTGTACTTCGACGTAATGAGCGTTCGTCTTGCAGCCTGCCCCTCGCGGCGATGAATATGGTCATCGAACCTGACCCCATTTCGAACGTGACCTCGAATGCACCGCGTAGCCCGTGGGAATTTCAAATCTGGGAATCGGTTCTCGGAGATGAACTGATTCTGCTTCGAAGAATTTCAAACGCATAGCCTCCGATATAACTTCATTGTCATATCGGGGGCATTTTGCTTTGAGGCAATTCGAATATCAGGCCTCCGATATGACTTCACCGTCATATCGGAGGCTTTCCGCTTTAGGGCATTTAGAAGGCCTCCCGTATGCCTCATGAGTAGCATCGGAGTTAGTGACATTTGAACGAACCTCCGACGTTGCTCCGCTAAGTGTGCTGGAGGTCGTTTCCTCCGCGAAAACGCCGGTAATGGCACAGATTCCGTCTGTACTTGAGCCGTGTTACGTTGGGTTTGCGTGACTGTGGCGGAGTCGTCGGTCAACATTCTCTCGTATTTATTCGAACTAGCCTGACTCGTGAAGGCCTCGATTGACGGCATTGACGTCCCTGGAAGCTAGCGGAAGCCCCACCAGCGGCGCGGTTCGTACTGTCCAGGTAGCGTGATGATGCTATTCCTATGGGTGCCAGACGCACTTGAAACCGACCACACCGCTGTGGTCATCCGGTGGGTTTATTGTCCCAGAACTTCGCGGAACGTGACAGGGGCCTTTGGAGAACCAGGCGCACCCCTTAGTATTTAGCCCGATCCCGTAAAACGCAGGATATACGGGTGGATTTCTTTAAGCCTGCATTTAATTCTCCCTTATCCGCATGAATCACTCTCCCTCTCTCTCAGTCTCTGTATCAAACTAACTCGCGTGGATGCTCGGGCAGGCACCACGCCCTCAAGCTCATCGAACTTCCAGCAGCAAAGGTCGATGAACGTCGAACGCAATAATGCTGCTTCGAACGTGATTGAATCAAAAGAAAGTGAGAATGAGAAATCGGGTATTAAAGTGGCCCAATTGAACTTAAGGAGAGAACGATATGTCGCTGATGAGTTGCGCTCAGTGGCGACCAGGGCTGGCATCGACGTCATCTTGATGCAAGAGCCTTACACTTTTCGAGGTCGGATCCCGGGCTTCGGCTTATCTATTTTCAATTTCGTGAACCCACGAGAATTGGAATAGCTCAAATCAAACGTGTTTCGCAACATTTCCAGGAACAAAAGATTCTCATCGCCGCTGACGCCAATGCCAGATCAACTATGTAGGGAGATCGGCTCACAGACGATAGCGGCGAGGAGCTGGAAGGACTTATTGCTTAATACAATCTATCAGCCTGAACGTACCAGGTACTCTGGCTACGTTTGAGAACCATAAGGGTTCGTCTTACATAGACGTTACCCTGGTAACTCGACAGATGCTCCCGTGAACAAGAAAGTGGTCCGTCACGTACGACTGGACCACAAACGACCACAGAGCTAATGTTATTGAAATAGGACCTCAACAGCACCACGATGAACCTACCATCACAAACATTGCAAAATATGATCTCCGTCGTGCCGACTGGGATAAGTTTGTTGATGAACTGTCGAACGCTTCACTTGCTTACAACGATGCCCACGATATCGAATGTAACGTGGAATACGTTGTAAGCAAAATTCGAACTGCGGCTGACGCCGACATACCTCGGCGAAGGTTGAGAGCAAAAACCGACTTCGGAACTCAGACATCTGATAAGACTGTCCTACCGCTTGCGGCGATGGTATAAGGGTGTGAGAAGTAGGAGTCTAGATCAGGATTTGGTCGAATGAGCGAGGCAAGCGTAAAAACGCATAAATCGCAAATACAAATCCATCATCAACACCACTCGAAGGGAGAGCTGGCGTCGCCTCATTGACCAGTTCAATGAAAAGACGCATTGGGAACTCCCAGACAGACTGGCTGTTGGTAAAACCAAACAGCGGTATATAATGTCGAACGCGAAGTTGCTCGATAGAACGATGACATCGAACGGTCGGGAAACATTCAAAGCTTTTTTGAACGGACATTTCCCTCGCGACTCTGAGAAAAATGATACTTCAGCGTGAAGTACGACGTATATGCACAACGGAGCCAGGTATGAATAACACACCTCCGATGACTCTAGCTGATCTAGAATCTGCAGTCAAACGTCAGAAAAACCAAAAATGTCTAGGGTACGACTTTATCAAAAGCGAGATCCTCAAAGCTGCATTACCACATGTCTGCGAGGATCTTTTAAAGTAGTACGACAGCTGCTTGGAAACGGGTTCATTAAGGTCTTAGCCTAAAAGTCGGAAATGATCTTTTTCAAATAACCGGCGGGTATAAGACCTCACACCAGACCTCCCTTGATTTATCTGGGAGGAGAGATTTTAGGTCTCAAACGATCGATTCGTTATCTAGGTGTACACCTTGATGAGAAGCTGGCGGGCATGAGCAGTCATGTTGATAAGCTTGGAAATCGAACTAAAGAACTATTCAACTCGCTGGGCAAAATAGCTAGAGCGAACTAGGGACTAGACTATGGAGTAATGCGTAGCATCTACAAGCCCTCTTGCGCGTATCAAAGACCTATCGAACGAAATCATCGGACGCTCTTGGAGTCATTACAGGAAAATTTTCGATTTACCTGGTCATGAAATAGAACGTATGTAAGCGTAATCTGAAACTGGGTAAACCGTTTCAAATTGGCAATTTTACATAAAATCCTGCCGGACTCGAGGAAGTTCGGTTGGTTCGTGCAAATATAAGAAGCTCTGCCCTAGAGCTTCGGCAGAACCGATGGACCAAAGGCAGAAATAACATGGGAATTTTATAATTTCTTTTTTGCATTATTAAAATTTTGACTGAGTTTCGTACGCTTCATGTAAATTGACCAGTTGGGTTTTGTAACATGTTTATTTCGTTTATACGATAAATTGAGACTTTGGTTTTTAACATCATTTTGTGAGACGATATAAAGAATTTGAATTTTATTTAATCGACTTTTTTTTGTCAATAAACTATTGTTTATGTTAACACTTTAATTCTGGAACAGCACGAATCAGCACGGGTGTGAAGTCAACGAATCAGATTGCTGGATTATATAATCTTGTGTGGTAAATCACGTGATTATTCCATGTGTTTACATTCGTTCTTTTCATAGTGATGTCTCTTTTTAACCTATTTCCGTCGTTATGAAAAGGCAGCCATATTGAAGAAGAAAGAGAAGCTTCCAGAAGTAAAGTGTTAAATGGGATTTATTTTTAGGGAAATTTTAATTTCCCTATTGCTTGCGCTCGAGATTCCAGGATTTCCAGACCATTGCTTTCGCTCGGGTTTCCAGGATCTCCACCCCCCCCCTCCCTCAACCCGAGTGCATTCAGGAAGACCCGAGTGCTTTCAGGAAGACCCGAGTGTCTCCATAAAAACTCGAGTGCCTCCGGAAAGACCCGAGTGCCTCCGGAAAGACGCGAAGGCCCTTCGGAGGACCCGAAGGCCCTCGGGAGCGCCTTCTGGACCTCCTCCCTCGGGCAGGAACCCGAGGGAGGGGTCCCCCTACGAAAAGATCCAAGTGACCTCGGGATGACCCCCTCCTGAGAGGAACCTATTTCAATCATAATATACTTGCATTACATGTAGTTGATTCAAGTATATTTCATTTATTATAACGCAATTTTGTTTCACTCAACTTTCCATTGATATCGTTTGAGAACTGTTTGCAACACATTGACTAACATTAATCTAACATTTGTTTGATGAGATGTAGAAGACCTCAAAATGTAGAAAATTTTATAGAAAAATTATAAAATAGTTATTACTCGACTAGTTACAAGGCGGCAGAGGCTTCCCCCACCGAGTGAAAAGGACAGCAAGAGCGGAGCGAGTGCTGTCCATGCTCACGAGTATAGACCAAAACATACATAGAAATGTTAAATAGAGCTCAAATAGAGTTTATTTTAAATGAATTTTCAAGTATATAAAAACTTAATTCAAATATTTTTTAATTACTTCATTCAAGTGAAATGTACTTAATTCAAGTTACTTTTTCTTCAGTGAAGTCATAAGCAAAATTAATACATACTTTAAAATTTCCCCTATAGGGTCATAACTGCTTGCAGTTATAATGTGTAACTTTTTTTGAACATTGAGACCCAAATAGATTCTTGCCTGGAATCTTGGGTCAGATCCGATCAGAAAGGGCCTTAGAATTTTGGCCGCTTCACGGGTGAAATCGTTAGCTTAAGTTTTGAAATCAACATCTAAATTATTCAATAATTTATTTGCCGTATCGATTTGGGAAATTATCGTTTGGTTCGTGAATAGTCTTATCGACCAATTTTGAGTGTAGTGATAAGACAAGGCGATCCTGGACCTCAAATTAATTTAAAATTTTGAGTTGCAAATAATTCTTTTGAAGAGTTGGTTCCGGTAAATAATAGATTTCCCGTGGCAAGGAATACGTTCCCGATTTGTGCCAATTGTAACGTTACAGTGTATACGGATTCCGTATAAACTTACCTGGTTTTGCCTGTTACTCACAGAAATTAGCTGTTTACTTTACTTTTCTGTTAAATAAATAGTGAAAACATAAAAATTTAACTATAAATCATAGAATTCATTATGATTGATAATAATTTATAACATTTATTTTGATATCAGAAAATATTAAAATAAAAAATTCCAAGTATTAAAAAACCGAAATATATTGAGAAATAAAATTTCTAAAAATGTTATGGATTTCTAAGAGGATTTTGAAAAAAGCGAAATAATCTCGCATTATGTCGATTTTTGTAGGTACACGTCAATGAGTAGAAGATATCAACATGCTGATATTCGAACGCAATAGTCATCGAACATCGAAAAAAACAGCTCAAAGATTTTCAAACTACAGAAAACAAAGACTGAGACGTAAGAAAATATCAATTTATCACGATGTAATGACGCTTAGAAGTGAAAATTTGTCTTCCAAATTTCAATTTTTAAGTCTTAATAGTCACTATTTAGTAACAAATGAGCGAATCAAAAAACCACTACGACAAATCGAAGAGATTATATTCAGTAACATTTTCTCGTTGAGAAAATTAAATATCAAGTTTTAAGATCAAATAAGGTAAAAAAATTAAACTTTTAAGGTGTCACACCCCCTTAATCTGCGACTTAGAAAAGGGAAAAAAACACATTGCCAATCATAAAAATAAATGACTTTCTATATATCTACAATTCCCCATAGGCTCACCGAGAAACTCCTGTGTCACTTCGATCGGTCTCACTGCCGTCCAATTATTCTCGTCCAGAATCTAACTTGAATGTATAAAGTGAAACAAATTTCGCGAAAATACTCATAATTTGGTGAATTTCACCAGAAACAGTGTTGGGAAAAATTGAAAATTGGAAGAGTCGTGTTGCCTTCAGTACTCGGAGATTCTCGACGCGTAGAGATATGCCCTACTGCTGCCTTCTAAAGGCATGAGTGCGACTCAGTTGTCGCTCATGGGGCGCGCGAGGGGGACGATGGTGCCCTCTCGTGTGGACGATCATTAATCAGTTTCTGGTGATAATGCCATGGAGTTGAGCGATAGAAATCGCTAACTTAACGACGAGTCGTTGTTGGGAGTTCTTGTTACGGTCCCTGATAAATGGTTACAGGAGGCACACGTTAGGTGCGGCACCTCGTGATGCGTTCGAGTAGGGCGAGGTTCCAGTCGCTGGATTGCCCGGACGATCGACCTAGTCGCTAGGGAATGGCGTGATAACGGTCAACTACGTTAGGTTAGGTGACCGGAAATGCGAACACTAGGGTATTGCACCTTGCAATGCATTCGAAGTGAGGTTAAATTCCAGTTACTGAAATGCCTGAAGCACGCTCTCTATTCGCTAAGGTGTGCATTAGAGAATGGCCCTTGTTGCAGTGAGATCAGTTTCATCAGGTCTCAAGTACAAGGTATTTAACTTCTTGTATAAGTACGAGAGAAAGATTTCTGGGGTAGCTTGAGAAACTTGGCAAAAAGTTCGCTTCGGATCACACAGGAATCGCTGGTGTATCTCACCCAGTCGCTGAACGAAGTGACTGCTACTAACCAGAGCACCTCTATTTAGTCCTGCAAATAGTACGATCACTAGTGGGAGAGGAGAGTGCGACGTCGTCGCCTAGCGGCGCGCACGAGCATCGCATGACGGCTTCGTAGCGCGCGGTGAAGCTGCCTGATTACCGTCAGGATGATTAAGCCGTTAAAATCCTGAACAATAGATTTGACATATATTTTGTTGTAGTATACTCACATATCCTTTTATACATATAAGACAAAACTCTGATACACTTCATTGAGAATTAAAAATGGAATATCTTTGCCACGTAATTTTTTGCGTGATATGTCTCGGAATAGCTCATGCAAGAGAGCGTATGATTAATCTCATTATTAACAAATAGCGTCCCGAGTAAAAGAATTATGTATTATCCATACATAACCAATAGAACGGCAATATATTGGAAATTTTGATCTAGAATCGGTATATTGTTCATACATGAACAATATATTGGCAATATCTTGTCAGTATATGGTTAATCTATGATTTTTTAAATAATGTATTCTCAATATTTATTATGTGTATGAACAATATATGCTCTTTCGTACTCGAGGTTTTGTAGAATCAAAATTCATCTGATAATCAACACTCAATTTCAACTATTTTTTATTTTGAGAGGAATAACCATCTATTTATGAAGTTCGGAGGAAATGATTATACAAGAATATGTAATGGATAAGACTCACCTTTGAGTCGCAAAATATTGGAACAACAGCAACTGCGAAACCTGAAAAAAACTTATCATTAGTATGCATAAGTTTCAATTTAAAATATATAGAATAATAATGGTTCACACAAAATCATTTGTGTAAATTCGTTATAGAAATATAGATGCATTATTTTGCATAGTTTTACATTATTTCCACACTTGCTGAATGTTCAAAAGTTAATAAATATTCAAAAAAGAATGCAATAATCTTTTTAAATTATTGTATAATCTAAGATTATACAATACAACAGCATTATTGTATAATGTAAGACCTAATAATCATCATTTGCTCATGGTCAAAACAGAATCATATTTAAATTTGAATATAGTCCAAGTTAAATTCGAGACCGACGAGGTGAGAGGTATACTTAGAATTCTAACTTGCATCCTCATTTTTTCTTAAAAATCATTAATCTCACCTTGTTGCTGCACGAATTGAAATATAAGAGGAAGATGCGAGGAAGCAATGTAAATTTTTTTCAGAATTTTGTGATGCATAAAAATACAAATTTTCAAGAATTTTGGAAACCAAAAAAAAAAGATTTAATGATGCAACAGGCTTTAGGTCCAAAAGTTTCTTCGGACGTCCGCATTCAACCGATCGACCAGGATCGTCTCCGAGAACCGCAATTCTTAGCGACAGCGTTCCGGCCTTGATCAGGCTTGGTTTCTCTCGGAAGGGAAGAACGAGCTCTAAAAACGAAACAGAATGCCCGACTGTTGCTAGGGACCTTAGCCTTAGTCAGGCTTAAGATATCCTAGTCAAAGACAATTCTCGGAGAAGACTTCTCTGAAGACTGAAATTCACTCTTACCGTAGCTTTTCGTCGCTTTGTTTACCCTTTGTGACGATTTCTGACTCACCGGGTTTATCCATCATCTATAGATGAACGGGATTCACCGTTGAATACTTTGTTACATTCTGTTCTATTGTTTTCTGACAATTTTTTTAAAGCATGTTTTCGTCTCAAAAATACAGCAAAAATAAGTGTCTTATAATTTCTGCATTGTAATAATTCATGTGTGAATTGTCGTCTCGAATTGAATGTTTGTTTATGCGGTGCGGAATGTCACCAAATCGTATTTAAATCTCGTGCGATCACCGATGTTCAGATGATTCCGAGTTGCGAAATTTTGCCCCCGGAAAAATTGTATGAATTGTTATTCGCGAACAGCGTCTTTGGTTTTCCGACCAATTGAGTCTGCGTCGGATATATGTTTGAAATTCTTTGTATTGTTTGTGGTCAGCGTCGACCTGTAATTGTTTAAATAATTCATTTCATTCTCATTTTGCATCGGTTGCATTTCTTATCTGATCGACCATTGACAAGGCTATTCAATTCTTATCTTAATCCACCTAAATAAAATTGCAATATTTTAATTCCGAGAAATCAGAAATTAAAGTTCGATATTATTTTCCACCCGAATGCGAGCGTTGAGTATTTGACTTTCGAGTATTTACTTTTGAAAGTGTGTGTACTTTCTTCGTTGGTCGACTCGCATATGAATATCGGAAGCATTTAGTGTATTCGATGAACGTTAAATTTTCCGAAAATGGTTTCATGTCAGATGTCGAGTGTGAGTGCGCAGGAAGAGGACCCGTCGTGAATTGTAAACATATTTGTGTGTTGTTTGAGGCAATAAAAGATTCCGCTCGAAATAAAATATAATACTCCGCGAAACATGCACGTCTCGGTTGTAAATATTTCACGCCACTAAACCTTATACTGAATCTCCAAAAAACAATCAAAATTTGCCATTGTCCAACAAAAGTGATTTCAAGTCGCTGGACCCGAGGCCTGAAGTATATCAAAAAGACGATCAGGAATACACTACACAGCTCCCAAGATCAGCTCCCAATTCTGCAAACGTTCCAGCATGCCAACTTGAAGGCTGTTTATGACGACCACGATTACGAAGAGGAAAACCCAGAAGTTGTCTTTCTAAAGCAAAACAATTTGACTTTGATATCGTACGAGGATATAGCTAAAATTGAGGAAAGCACGCGTAAGCAATCTGCCTTTGAGAAATGGATGATCCAGCGGAGCATGCGGCTTAATAGTTCGACTTTAGGAAAAATCATAAAAAACGTGATAAAGAAAAATTAATAAAAGATTTGCTGAGTTCGAAAGACTCAGCAAACCGCCCTCATTCATAATTGAGGGTGGTTATCGTGAAATAGTTCGAAAATACTAAAATTTCCGTCCACCAAACTTCTGTGAGAAATGTTTCTTCGTGCGGTACGAGGAAGGGAAGGAGAAATTCACGCGACAAGAAATCGAGGAATACAAGTTTGCTGAAGCCCCAAAAATTGTTGGGGCTTCAGCAAAGGGATCGGCAAGGCCTATACACCGGATACAATTTTCATCGCACAATTTAAGTTGACAGAGAAGCGGATTATACTAAATCACTAAGTATAAAGAGACTATCTTTATAGGTAAATTTGGAATCAACATGGAGACCCAAGTTTTTTGCATTACTCACCTAGTCAATGTCTTTTCCATCAATGTTTAGTCTGAGTAATACCTCCAAATCGATCCTATCCAGAAAGCGACTACAACCCAAGACCATGCATCTGGTCTTTCCCTCGTTAAGGATCAACCCGTTGGACCAAGCCCATTCTGCCTGTCTGGATTCGATTTATGTCTGCCTGTAATGATCACAAAGTCTAGCGTAGCTCCAGAGATCCCAACGCGAAAAAGAGAGCAATGACAGGCTCTCCTTCTCAAGAGAAAATCGAGAGTCCGAGAATTTTCGAAAAGCCGAGGACATAAACACCGAAGTTTACGAAAAAAAAAAACAGAAGCGCACAACTCGGTCTGATAAAATGGCAGAGAGTAGCGACACTGAAGCTGGTGAAGAAACGGCCAAAGAAGAAGCGACGCAAGTCTGTAAGACCAATCTGCCCAGAAACATTGGTAGTGAAGGCCAAGGAAAGGTAATTCTAAGTGGATATTCTGAGGTCATTGAAGAACTATCTAGAAATGAAGGTGGTTGATGATAGCGTTATGAAAATACCCAAGACCGACGCGGGTAGTCTAATGTTGGTCTTAGACAGAAAGACCCATGAAAAAACTGGAGAGATACTTTCAGTAGTCGGAAAAAGCTATATCATTTCACTCCGTGCACTTTCTTATAAGCATAAATCAAATGTTTAGAAAATAGTTTATTTAAAAAATTGTTCTTAAAAAAAGTCATGTGCTGCTTGTAACTAACATTAATCATTCCATCACTTCGTAAGTTATTGAAATTAATATTATACAATCATATCGTATGCAAAAAGAAGACGCTCTATTGACCCAATTATCCAATGAAATAATAACATTTAAATTATGTCATATATATATATATATATTTTTTTTGTCACGTAAGCAGTCACCATGGATTTTGCGCTATTAATTGTTGGGCTTGCAAAGTGATTAGAAATTAAGATCAGGTCGTTCGAACATGCTAAGAAAACGTTCTCGCGGCGGCTGTTATTGTGCACTGATAAAGATGCACGCGCCAATCATGCCACGAGAGACACAAGCTCGTTTGTTCATAGTTATTTTCCTTAGGCAGGCTGGTGATAAAGCGAAGCTGGTGCAGACTGGCGCTCGAATTCGTAGAAGCAGCGGCTGTCCACAGACAAGCGGCTTCAACGGCAAGTAAACAAACAAAAATTAGGCTAGCAAACCTCAACATAAATAAAGCTTATTTATCGGAATAAAAGAAAGGATGTAGGGACGGAGTACGCGCAAATAATCACTCTTGTCGGCGACGAGAAAGTTCGAGTCTCCACAGACCTGGGGCATGCTCTTCACGACTTTAATTGCGCAGAGAAAAGAGAACATGATAACGGATCGGCGTAACAGCGGTGATCGTTCAACTGCTTTTACCGGCGCTTCAATTAAAAATTCGGCGCACGTATTAATTGACTTTCATAGTGGCGCTTGTCTTAAATACGAATCTAAACGGACACGGTTAAAATTTTATAATTTTCATTTCTTCTACAAATTTAAAACGTTCAATAAGAATTGTTCAAAAATATTACATTTATTATATTGATCCATATTTTACTAGCACAGAGTTCTAGTTAAATTTTTTAGTTATAATTATCAATATTTGTATAATATCAATTTGTATGAATTGATGTGAATAAAGCAAATAAAAAAACGTGCCTACTAAATGCTGCGCACATTTGTGGGAAACATATTGCTCTATTTCTTCATATAAAAACAGAAGGATCGAATAAATTTCACGTAAATGTTGAAATATAAATATCAGATTGTAGTTATGTACTTACAGAAAATGTATAAACAAACTCGAGTCATTCTCGTCATACGTTGGAATAACCTGCAAAAATGAAAAAACAATAACAATTATATGTCGATTGCCAAAGCTCAAATCATAGGAAACATAAAAAGTAGAAAAGAGGATTGCTTAATTTAAAACTAATTTCTGCTCGAATAAAATCGTCTTATCCATAATAGAATTTTCTCGTTGCTCAACATCAACGAACTAGAAGTAATGAACACATGAAATGTTCAGTTGATGTACTGATACGAATTAGTTCATAACACAATGACATTTTTTGTTACGTGTCGATAGTCTTAAAAGAAAGTAGGAAATCTCACAGAAGGGCTTAAGAAAAGGAGATCTCAATCCTATTCGAAAACTATGACTTCTCATATATATATCGGAAAAACATTATATCTAAGATATTTAAAGCTTTATCAAAAACTAAGACACCTCATTTCATTATTATTTAAGAACCATTTGTCCAATCCGACAAGTGAGGGCACGTTCTTGCCGACAGGGCGGGCGTGCCTTTCATCTTGACTAATTAGAATGATGTTCAGGTGACGAGCCCTCACGAATGACGGAATTGTGCGAAGAGGCGCAGAGATTCGTGAGTGCCCACGGACGGGCAGAAGCGTGCAGCAAGTGTGTGAGGTCGAACGCGCGTAGAGGACGTTTTCCCCCCTTTTGAGTTATAAGTGTTCTCGTGATCCTCACGAGAACACCCTTAGAGACGACGGACATGCGTGTGTGTATGAGAGTTTTGTGAAGGTCGACGTCGTATCGTTTTTGATGAACTAGTGAACAAAAAATCTTTAACATTATTATTATTATTATTACAATAATAATGGAAAGTAGAGAGATGGCTGTGATCTACGACTGCCATATTCGCATTCGGGAGATCAGGGGTTCGATTCCTCTGACCGGCCAGGAGGTTGTTCAGATTTTCGTGGTTCCCTGGACGATAAGGGGTCATGCCTACCTGTCGGAATTTGCAAAACCGATATTTTTTTATTGCATGATCCAAAAGTAAATACATTTCAGAATATTGTGTCCAAATTTGAAGATGATCCGATAAAAATTAAGAAATTTACATAAAAAAGTAGTGGCGCCTCAATCACGTTTTAAAGGAAGTATACGGCACGTCATTTCGGAAAGACACTCGGGAAACACGTATAAATGCATTGGAAGGTGTATTTGATGGGAAAGGAGTCCATTATGGATCAGAAATAGATGATTCTGTGTAATTAACAATGTTTATCCACTTATATTGGTGTGAACATAGTTTGCTTTACGAGCGTTTATCTCAAAAACAAATTTTTAAAATCGGTGACAGCTGTTTCTCGGAATACAGTTGTCCAATTTATCTGATTTCTGTTTTATCATATTCAAAACTATTCCGTGCAGACCGCAACCGTTTAGTTTTTTTATTTTTTCACTTTACGATTTTCAAGAGCCGATTAAAGACCGATTCTTATTGTGAAAGAAGTGACTTTTAACTTTGCGAATCCGCCATTTTGTTAATAATTGTTTTTTTACATATTCATCGATTAAGGACTAGTTCTTATTGCTATAAATAAGACGCACTCTTTTTTTTTATTTGAAAAATTTTCCCGAGTGAGGATTCGGGTCACCGCAATGAGTTTTTTTAAATGAAGAGCATGGCCGAGATCGAGTATTTCTAAAATAATCAATAAAAATTACTGAAGAGTTTTCTAATTTTGGTTAGTTGACAGAACATTTTATTAGTAACTTTTAGTAATTTTAGTGACAATATGCCTTCACATTCTTCGTGCTCTAAGCATTCAACTTTAGTAGAGTATACATTCACTAACACTAATGACTTTATGTTAAATTGATTTTCGACGGTAAAGTGAAAATATTGAAGAATTTCAACAAAAAAAAAAAAACAAAATAGACAATGAGAACTAATGATATAGCATTTTTAAATAAAACGGTTCACTGTCTATCTTCAATGTTTGAAGTGAATTAAAATTAAAAAATGAAAATTTCAGACAAATATAATTGAAATAAAACGTATAAATTCACTCAGTAATTCATACTTTGTGCCTTATTAAATTTACGTTTATTCTTTAGATAAGGTAGCCCCAAATTCTCATCTGGTCCTTATAAGACTATAATGGAGTTAAAGTTTGGCCCAAATTCAGTCGTTTTTAATTAGGGCTTAATCGAGAACGATATGAGCGAGCCTGTATGAAAAAGATGTTATTCATAAATTCATCATTAGTATTTATTTATTCAATTTAAGGGTATAAAACACTTCACAAAAATAATACATATGTATATAAGAGAATACAAATTAAAAAACATTGAGCCATAACTACACGCTGACATGGATATGTCTGCATGCACATTCGGTGGAAAGAAAATAAATTATTTTGTAACCTCTCCAAAAGGTGGGGCTGCCCTTTTGGAGGAATAGTTCCCCTATGAGGGAGCTTTCTTCAGAGACAGTCCCACTTTTTTTGAAGGGTCATCACATTACTTGAAAAATGAAAATCAGTCTTTGGGTAGCTCCTCCACTAAGGGGCTGGCGGTGAGACATATCCATCTCGAGACATTTCACATCCTCTGACGTTAGACGTCTCGTGTCGTTACACGTTTTGTAACGTTACACGTTTCACGTGTAACGTTACACGTTAAAGAATAATATGAATTAATCATAGGTCGCGCAAGCGACCTGATGAAGCAAGGTTTGAAAAAGTTAAAATGAATGAAATAAAATAACTTGACCGTCAGGATGAGTTGCACGACTGACTTTACGCGAGTTTTGACGTTTCTCTATCAGTGTTAGGTTATATAGTGACTTCTACAATTTTAAACTATGCTAACTATTTCAAATAAAAATAAGAATAGTTATTAAAATTTCTATTTTAATTGAAAAATAAAATGTTGCATAAAAATGTATTTTAACAGTTTTTGAATTCAGAATAGAATTAAAATCTATTCTAAAATCAAAAATTGCTCCTCTGTCGCTCTCTAGTAACATTCTCTGGGTTTTTAAACTTCTTCCTCATTGTGTTTTTGTTCACAGAGCCAACAACAGTAAAAGTTAGTCTAAATATATTTTTGGGCTAATTTAAATTATCCAAAAATGGGAAAAAGCTCATGGAAACATCTATACGAGTACTATGCACGCAAGGGTCGCAAAAAATGGCACCAATCGCGAAGTAGTTCACTGAATAACGAACAATCGAAACGATCCCGACCTGACGACCCCGTTCGATATCATCCTCTTTTCGAAGAGTTCATGCAATACCTAAACTATCTAAAATTACAAGACAATCCCCATCAGAGGTATAGCGAGGTTGAATCGGATTTCAAAGGTGCCGAGGACAGGATCGACAGTCAATCAGATGGGCAGACGGTTTCAAAAAACCGGAGCGTTGAACCAGGTATGTCTCCAAGTTGTTTAATTGAACTTATTTAACAAAGAGTGGACATAACCGACTGCTTTAATCTAATGATGCACTTTTTCCAAATCCCAAAACACGTCTCTTTATTCGAAGTGTAATTGTGAAAAAGGAGGGGGCGGCAAAATACCGATCCGCTCGACTAGAGCAAATCAAGTGATCTTTGACGAGTCACAAAACGCCATCCATTTGATGGAAATTTCGCCGTCCCCTCCTTCTAGTGAGACTGACGCATCTGAGGTAAGCCCGATCACTAAACATTAATTCATTGCAGCGGGTAAGAATTTAACCTAAATGTCAAAGCTAGACTTCTCATTTGTTGACCTTTTTTGATTGTTTTTTTTTTTTTTTTTTTTTTTTTTGATTTTTCATTCAAACGTCGACGCTGTGCAGGCGCATCTGTCGTATTGATAGAACACGTTTAAAAAAAGGCCATATGTATCGGTTGCTTCAAAACGTTCATAACATACATGCATAGCTTCACTTGCCGAACATTATAAAATCATTCTTTTCGAAATGCAGAAAACATACAACGATGATTGAATGCAGCGAATCGTTAAGCGCCATGAAGTACATGATCGATATGTGAATCTACGATCAAACAATATTCTCGGCCTTCAAAATTATGACGACATTATTGCACAGAACGTCAAATCCTATTCTCATTCCCAAGGGTAACGTACGCTCTTGATTTTCTTGGAAAAATAAATTTTAATTCCTACACAACTTTAAATACCACGCGCTAAGCGATATCATTAATATCTGGTAACGAAAAAGAAAGTCATCTACTAATCACGCACCTGTGCAAAGAAGCTGCAAGGGGGAAACCTGAGGCACCCCGTTTCGATTACTTGTGACCCTGCGCCGAAAATTTCCAAATTAGGAAAAATTTATCCATACAATGATTCGATAAGTCTCGAAATTATAAGTGAAAAAGTAGTTATGCTACCGTCACAGGGTACGGGTCACCGCACACAAACTGTAGCTGCAAAACAAGCTTCTGAAATCATCAAGTCAAACGATGAATAATAATAATTCGTGTACATCATAGATTAAGAGGGTAGTCCATTGTCGATTTTCGAAAAAAATCGATTTTTTGTTCTTTGGCTTGAAATGTCTATCTTTAGAAAAAAATCTTTCCAAGGTTGGCAGAAACTTATTTTTTGGTCAATCAAGGATTAGGCGAGCGCGCTCAGAGAGCGTCTAAACGCTCTTATAGCGTTCTTGATGGTAAACATTCATATAACAATTTCTTGTGACTCGGTCGGTCCTAAATGATGTCAAAGTGGATTTTTTCAAAAAATGCAAAAATCCAAATGTATGGCGCAGGCATTGCTAATTTAAGGTATGATAAAAATCAAGGCTAAAAAAATGTACCGAAAACTAATCGCGCTTCCCTCAAAAGTACATTTTTAAAATTGGCGGAACAAATTTCTCTAAGGCGTGACCTTCGATTTCTATGCGAATTTTTGGAGCGTGTTCATAAATGAATTCCGCATGGAAATATGTAGAGGTTCTGGGAAATTTAAAAAATTTTATTTTAGGTGCACAATTTTAGGCCGATTTTTTGAAAAAAAAACCGACTTACATTTTTAAACGACCACCATTTCTTCGAGAGTCGATATTTTTTAAATCCCCTATATATTTCCAAGCAAAATCGTCTACAGAACAAGCCCTTTGAACAATTTTTGTTCTATGTGGTCTCGCTGATCATCGATGTACACGGGAGCCCCTCTTCGCGACCTGGTGCAGCAACGTCAGGAGTGATGCAATCCGGCGGAAAAAATTTTTTAATAAAGTTCAAGGCTTACTAAATGAAGTTGGAAAAAAACCTTTTCTTGTGTGTACAGATTCCAACAAAAAATTCCCAAAAATGATCAATTGTTGAGTCTTTCACAGTGGACTAGTCCCATAAAAACTTCAGCACCGGGTTGCGCGCAACCATTATTTCAATGCTCACCTTTTAAACGGATCATGAAAACATTTGCGTTTTTTGCTTAATTAACTAATACTTAGAAGGAACTTCTAATCTAAGCCCGGTCAATTGCGATAAATTATTCATATTATATTAAAAACCACATGCAGCGGTGGGGGTGCAAACAATGGTACGATGGAAGCGCGATTGCTTAAATGAATGTGGTGTTTCGGTAAATAAATTCACGGCATACAGTACGCGTCGCGCGTCGACTTCACTAGGGGCCAAAAAAGGCATTTCTGTCAAAGCGATTAACCATGCTGCGGGTTGGTCCGGCGACTCGCGCGTCTTGGCTCATTTTTACGACAGACCGATTTTAAACCCTGAAGAATTTTCGAGAATTCTGTTATAGTTATATGTTCAACAATCATTATATTACTCAGTATACATTATGAATATCTGTCCTACTAAATTGATGACGTCACTATGTTAAAGACTGATGCAAGTCATTGACTCAGACTTTTTTAAAACAAATCGCTCTCTAAACATCTACAATTTTATCCATTTGGACGAGACGTATTGGATATAATTGAAAGATCAAACGAACTTGCGAAGTGAAGTTCGATCGAGATTATAACGAAGAAATAACTCGACAAAAATTGTTCTGGAGAGGGATTTGTTCTGATGATTGCCCCCTTTATGAACAGACGATAGATTTCATTGGCACAAAGTTCTGTCATAGATGGGGACATCTGTGGGTCCGATAAAACTGGTCTGGGAGGAGGTAACGACACGAAGGGTATCTGGTAGCCTGTGATGGCGCTCAACACCGTGGTATCCGTAGTAATCTTTTTCCAGTTACGGATGAAAAGGCTCAAACGCCCCGCCGTACGTACCAAACCTAACGTCGGAGACTCCGAGAGCGCGAATGCGGTTTGCGGCTGCGACTCCTCGAGCGGTATGGCCCCCCGCGACTCGTCGCAGCGCGGTATGAGCTCGCAGGGGCCCTCGAGTTTCCCGTCACCTTCGCCTGTTGTTGTTGGACTTGCCTATTCTGTTGGGGTTGCTGGTTTCCCTCTTTTTGTCCGCGTTGGTTGCAGGCTGGGCTTTGAAGCGGGTGGTGGTGCCTTAATAAGGTCCTTGGCCGCTTTCTCAACCGCTTGTGCATCCTTGAGCTCGTCCGCAAAAGTGTTGCCGAAGAGCCACTCATCGACCGGAGCGTTATCCGCGACGTTTTTGCCTACCAGGCTTAAGGTTGGCTTGATAAACGCCCGACGAGCCAAGGATAAACGATGCTGGTAATCCGCCAGCAAATGGATTCCGTCAGCGAACTGACCCAGTGCCGGACCAAACTCCGGCGGCATGACCTCTTTTATTTCCGGTTTCGCCAGCACCGACATCGCCGAACCGAAAGCGTTTAAACACGCGGCGACCTGGGTTTGAGACTGACATTGATACTCGTCCCTTTTCAGCGTGGTCGCAGATTCTTTCAGCACTGGGATGAGAAGTTTGTTGAGTTTGGGTGGTCCCAAAATTTCCAGGTCTCCTTTGACGACTACTTGCTGAGAAGCTGCTCGCGATGTTCGCTCTCCAAGCCAGAGCTTGCGGTCGACTGAGCGAACCTCAAAATTGACGGTGCCCAAGCAAAATCATAAGCCGGTTAAAAAACACATTCAAGAGCCCGCAAAGGAAAGAATCGGTTGTGTTTCTCTTTCCCCGGTTGGAGTCAACGAGAAACACATCTGGTTCGAGGCCCCGGCTCGAGAGAGCCGTCTCTTCCTTTGTCTGCTCACCTGTGTTTTCATTCGAAGTCTGAGACTGTTCGACACTTTGCGTCGACTTGTTTGCTAACATAGTCTCAAACGAGGCTAGCTTCTCATCCTGTGCCATAATCTTATCTAAAATCATGGTAAGAGTGACGTCTTGGCGCGGAAGGGACGGATCCTTTGAAGGGCTACGCGATGAAGATCCTCCTTGAGAACGTGATCGCCGACGGGACGACGCCCGTGATTCCGCCGATCGTTCACGAGAGCTGTCGTGACGAGACGATTTGTTTTTCCTGTGTCGGCGTCGCGACCGCGATCGATTTTTGCGTCTTTTGGACATTTCTCCGTAAATTCTCGTTCAAAAACCAATGTTGGAAAGCAAAATAAAAAATAACTTCGTTGTCTCACAACGTAACAAAACACAATGAAGAATATGGCGCCAAGCACACCGGTCCTCGAACCGGAGATGCAGCGCCTCCTGCCGCCAAATTTTGTTTTGGCGGTATTTTTAAACTTTGTTGTCAAAACGTGCAATAAGCACTACTACATTTACTTATTTTCATCCGGACGAGGCCTTCGTTATTATATTAAATCTAAACAAACTCACCGAGTATATATTACCTTTATATTTTGGTAACAGGGTTAGGATATTAATACGCGACACACACAATTAAAATGTTTATTCAGAAGAATAACCGAAAACAATGAACATGTAAATACACGACACTCGACGCGGACTGGAGCTCGTTGCTCTTCGAGATAGGTGTCCCTTGGTTGAAGTCGGAATTGGAATAGAATGAGTTCGGAAAAAACAATTTCCGAAATCACTGCCGAATTTTCCGTAAAGATAGTGGGGAGTACTTGTTTTCCGGAGTGGGTCACCTGAACCCGAATTGCGAGGGCCAGGTAAGGACCCTTTTCGAGCGATACAGAATGAGGGAAAAACCAGGTAATTAAAATTCGGGATTTCGTGAGCTCTCCAAAATATAAACTAAAATTATTTGTTACGAATCTCTTTGTAAAGAAATTAAAAATGATAAAAAATTTGGACGAAAATCTAAGTTAGAATTTCCGTGGAAAAACCCGGGGAAACTTTTGAAGAGCTACACGAAAACTCATCGACGGCAATAATCAATAGAGTAAAAACATAATCTAAAAGACGCGGTTTAATATAAAATGAATTGTGAATTGTTTAAACATTGTTATTAAAAACAATTATTTAAACAATCACCACAATATTATTAATAAATATAATTAATAAACCCACCCACGCAGGACAAGAATCACGATTTGTTATTCCTCTGAACAAATAAAACGAAAAAAAGATGGTATGAACTTCTTTTTTACTATCGGCTGAGGAGCGTTACTAGGGAGCGACAGAAGAGTAATTTTATTTTAGAATAGATTTTATTAATTGAAAAATTGTTGGTTGATACGTCGCGCAGGCACAAGTACAAATCCATTATCCATCCGGAACAAACATAGGACAATTAAAATCTAGCTTCACTTGGTGAGTTCCTTCAATTTTACAATTATAAAAGTGAATTGCAATAACGTGAAATTATCGCAATAAAAAAAATAGCTTAAGAAAGATTCAAACAGCAAATGTTTTTATCGACAGTGCTGTTATCTAATATACAAGACTAAAGGCAAAATAAGTAAACACGTTCAAACGGTCAGTTTGAATGAGCCCAAGAATGAAAACAAAGAATTGAGGCAGACGCTCCCTATGTTTTTCATGAAATTCGAAATATTCTAATCAGATTAAATAAAAAATAAAAGGATTAACCCTTTAGTTAGAACGTAATCGACAACATTGTTACAAATTCGTAGGGCGAAAGCAGGAAAACAGAACGTCATGATAAGTTAGAGCTTGCTAGACTCAATGATTATTGAAAATCCGTTTGTTGCACTAACTCAAGATATAAGCAAATTATATATCGAAATATTTCTGATGATTTTCTGAATGCGTAAAAATCGGAACACTTATAAACGAAGAGTCCAACAAAAATTAAATTAAAATGTACCTCCTGAACCAAAGAAGAACTATGATGAAAATAATTTCAGTATCCTATCATCTATAAATTATTATCGAGTTTTACATTTAAATGTTAAACTCTCATTTTTTGCATTTGAAATGCTCTTGTTTCATAGAATAATACTTATGCATTTGAGATTCTATTCAGATTCGTGGAATATGTTGCTTTGTAAGAATGTTTGGTTTTTTCAATAAAAAAAGTCTTTCAGTAAAGAAATTGTAATAAAATTCGAAAATTGAATTAATGTTTGAAAATGATAGTTCTTTAACTGAATGAAAACAAAGAAATGTGATTCGAAATACAAGTAAACAGAGCTCACCTGAAAGTGATTATTTCACGGTTTAATGAAAATTAATCAATACGTTCACTTAAAAACCATTAGGTACGAATATTAAAAGAGAACAAGAACTAAAAAAAGACCATAGCCGTTTTTTAGTTCTCGTACACGATGACACCAGTAATCTTTCCTTTGATGCAGTCTGTTCGTGTGAACAACTGGTGACATTTTCAATCACTTAAACATTTCAGGTATATAACTCGTTCCTATGTTTATTTTTGCACCGGATGTTGCAAGACGAAAATGATGGCTTGATGTTTTTCCAAAAAAACTGCTTTTTGGACATTTTCTTGCGACGACATTGTTAAAGTTTTCATTGGCGTTTGTGCTTCCATCTGGCGCCAAGCTGCCTGCGTTTGATGCTAACATATCAAAAAGCACCGTCTAGTCTGTGCGGAAAAAATTGATACATGATACAGATTGTGACCCCAGGCAAGCCTTGATAATTATCTGGATCCTTACATAATTAACACCATGAACTGCAATCATCGTGCTCGCCGAAAAATTGATTGACAACGTTTTAAGTTGCTTTTTCTGTTCCTATAACATCGTTTCTGTTTTGTGCTACGGCATACGACAAGCTCTGTTTCAGGTAGTAGATAACTAAATTATTGAATTTGTGCTTCAACTTCATTGAAAGAACAAATTGCTTAAACTCTTGACATTATAAATAATGTCGAATTACTTTTTCAAGGGTGTTTTAAACAATTTACGCGGACTTGAAAAATCACTGCATTAATTCCGTCATCGATTTATGTGTCAATACGAACTTTTAATTTGGACAAATCTGTAATTTTATTTTGGTACTTGACACATTTTGGTAATATTCTAGTTAAATTGATATCTAGACATTATCTAGTCGAATAACTGATTATCATTAACACAATTGCAGTTGAATTCAGTTGAAATGTAATTATCCCTATATTGTGATAAAAATTATCAATTGTTTTTTATATCTTCTGTGTACTGTACTTCACGTTTTTAATAAAAACTGGTTTGACAGATCAATACATTGAATATTTTTAGTGATAATGCCGTAAACAAACATCAAATCAGTTAGTTTCCGTCGATAATCAAGTGTATGAGACCAGATAGCAAAAGGGCTGAAGACTAAACCTAGTCTAGAAAGGATATCGCCCTATTTACTTTGAACATGAAGTATCTCAAGAACTTGTGTAACTCATGCGATGATATTGATGTTGGTATAAATGGTATACGAGTACTAGATGACAGATACGTATTCTAAGAGAGGACTTACGAGGCTGGAGTATGATGTTTTGATTGTTAAAGTCGACCTACTGTGACCACTGTTCCTGATAATGAAGTCCAAGATGCGCATCCACTTTACAAAAATTTCTTCAATGACTTGTTCTAGGCCAACAACATTTTCAGAGATGAAAACGCGTATTTCATTGATAGCATATTTATGTACTGCAGTTGAGCAACTGCACGTGAAGCATATAACTTTGCATTTGTTGACGTTAAAAGATATGCAGTTCGCAGTATACCACTCCGATAGGTTGTCAACATCATGATGAAGATGGACAGCGTCGGCCATGGATTCAATGGAATGAAATATCTGGCCTCGTCAGCATTAAGTAGGATGGATTCAAAGATGATCACTTTCGGTAGGTCGTCAATGAAGATGTTGAATAGTAATGGACCAAGATATGAACCTCGTAAATCAACTCCGGATGTCATACACAGTGTATTTGCGATGCGACAGGTAGGAGATAATGCACTTGAAAATAGAAACACCCAAGCCTGATCTCTTTTAATTTTCGTATGAATACTGCATAGTAGACACGGTCACCTTTGCAAAATCGGTTTAGACCACGTCGACTTGATGCATCTCCTCTAGGTTTCAAAGCTGTAATCGTTTTGAAGAGAAAGTTTCGTGATTGTAGATCTTTCAGTGCTGAATATACGTTGTTCATTTGTCAGAATTGGTCCTTAAATTCAAAATTATTGCGAATATTTCGCATTTAGATCAGTTATATAGCCGTCCAAATTCCAATCAATAATAACGCCTAATATTGAGTTACAGTGGAATTGTAAATACTCTGGAATTTTACTGATAAAATTATTGTTTACTATAGCTGATTGCCCGTGCCCAACGCGGGCAATCACCGTCGCTGCAGTATTAATGTATCCTTACTGTTGTTTGAAAAAGATTTAATAACGAATTTAACATCATCAGGAATGTACTCGTTTATTGCGCTAAGCACAAAGAAAAATTCACGCGATATTGACATAACCTCATACTTTTATTGAGATAAGTAATTCTTTTACTGCTAGATCTTATTTATTTATTCAATGTAGTAAATTTCTATACACAATATTCTCAGTTTCACCGTCAGGAGCGTATACAAATAGGTTCTTAGAATCTGAAACGCGCAAACAGGCCATATGTAATTGTCCATAAACAGTGCTTACCGAAATTAACGCCGGCGACGCGATAATTTTGATTCTGAGGTTTATTGATTTTTATCGTTATAAAAAATAATAACTTAACGGGAAATTGTCTTCGTTACAATTCCAACAGTGAATCAGTAAGGTTAACAGTAATATGTGGAATCATGACTTCTCTTTCTTGAGAAGCTCCAATCATGACAGTTCCTCTAATGACTGTCGCTGCGATGCGTGATGCAGATTTCAGTTCCACTGAAGGATTGCGATGTATTCAAAATGTGCAAAAAGTTGACAGTGGCGCCTATTACGTCGCTTTCGATTAAAAAGGTTCCATTTCAGAGAGACTGTTAGATATTCTATTCTTTTTCTCATACTCCATAAGTATTTAAATTAGTGGATGGAAGAAAGAATATCTCTACGAAATGGCACCTTTATAATCTCAAGTGATGATTTTTTATGTGAGATATAGGACGGAACGCCAGACAACTCAGTCGCCTTATTAATACGTTACTGCTGACATTTCGCCAAACTTGATACATTTGTACCTCATCTAATGAATTGCCTGCGAGCATGTCAAACCTCGAAAATAGCCTCATCAGAACCCTCGTTAATATAACTGCAATTATATTTTATCGCCTTAATGGAGTTACACAATTCAACGATGATGTGGGCCTTGATTGCTTTTGACAAAAACGGAAAATATAGTACGACCCACCGATTGTCGATAGTAACTTGATCGTGACCGCGTTAATTAATGTTACACGTTGGATATCCATGTTCAGTGCTGACCGTTTCCTGAATTAATTCACGTAGATATTTCTTTGAACATATGCCGTTCTTCATGCAGGGTGATGCCAGGTTCAGAGTCTCACATGGACCATGAATTATAGGTAGGATAAATGAAATACTGTAGCGATGATGCTTGCTCGTGCGGAGCACGGGGATTCAGCTAGTAACGAATATATATTATATTATATTAGTAAATTGTTATATAATAAGATAATAACAATTTACTGCAACATGATATATGTTACTCAAAATCTAATTATATGAACCTCAATATTTCACTATTTTGTGTAACAAAACTGAACTGCAGCGACCCAAATACTCCTATGAAGCACGGTATTTTAGTGTTTCGTACGCTTATCAAATTAGTGTTAAAAATGTTATTGATCCGTCATATAAAAAAAGATTTCTAACAATATGCGTTCACGACATATTAAATATTAAGGAAATTTTCGTCATACCGAAACAAAAAATTTCTCCACAAAAAAGTTCTTTATCAGCCTACGCCAATTTTATGTATCGGTCACATTAAATACCGGTAATTAATCACGTCAATCGAGTTAGTCGAGTTTATTTAGCACAGAAATTTAAAGTTCCAATTTTTTTCAATTTCTCATCATAAAAATCTTTTTTTCTATTTCATTTACAGCCTATGTTACTTCTAAGGATGCAAGGAGTTAACCAGATGTGAAAAAAGCTTATGAACTTCATTAATTTTCGAGTTTTGATGGAAAAGACAAACAAACAAACTAGCAAACAAACAAACAAAGTTTGTAATTTATGTATTAGTAAGGATTATGACGATGTATATCGTACTTTCTGCAAATTTTTTGTAGATTTTGCGAATAAATCGTAAGTTGTTGCGACTAAATAGTAGGTCGTTGCAATGAAATTATAAATTTCACAATGTTTGTTATTAACATTGTTCATAATTCCTGCGATTTCGGTTTCTCTGTGCGTTAACGCGAAAATTAAAAACAAAACGTCATGATATCCTTGAAAAATACAATTAAATTGTAAAATATCGGTGAGAGTTGTGCAGATATTTGTTCCAAAAAATTTAAAAAATCGTTCACACAAAAAAATCAAAACTAAAGCCTATCAAAACAATAAACACTGATTCTATAACAAAACGTTGTGATACCAAAAAAGTAAGAGAAAATACATAAGTGTAATATTGAGCCGGTAAGATTAATTTTATTTTTATTTCTTTTCTGTTTTTGAAGTTTTGTCTCTTACCTGTCTTAAAAACCAACGATTTGTTGGTATATTATCATTTTTACTAGGGTCCTAAACACAAAAAAAAGAGGTTCCACTTTTTTTGACACATTCTAAAAAAATAATTTCTTTTTATATTTATTTTCACGGATTTAGGATTAAAATAAATCCATAAAAAAAGTTCTGATTCAGAACACATGTATTTTTTTCGGAAGTGTGCCACTTAATTCCAAAAAAATATTTTTCTCCGGCTAACGATCAGTTCATTAAGGATTTGCTTATATACCTGAGATATATAATTTTATGATATATTTTAAATATACATAGGAAAATATATTTTTGTCGGTGTGGGAACCTTATATCGAAATTTTGATAAGAGTTTTTTTTCTTCCGAGCCATCCATGTTACCATGGTAGCCTTTTTGTTATAATTGACCTTTTTTATAATTTTCGTTTTATACTAGAAAAAACAACTGTTATTTTTAATTTAGAATAGGGATATTTAAGATACTACCCAGCCTTTATAATAGGAATACAAACAATGAATCCCCTTCTATGAGTTCATTTTAATCTTCAGGGAATGCACTCATCTCTTCTTTCATTCCAAACCGGCAAGTTCATCGACTTTCAATGCTTGATCGCTGAGTAATTTTGCGGAGGACGATCCCGTTCACTCTCCCTCCCGTCGATTCCACAAACGTAATGAAAGCGTTTGTAGCACGTTGCAGCGTCGGTTTGGAAGAAAGGGAAAGTGTCGAGTTACCCGTTACTCCGATAGTGTGTTACGCCTCCAGTTGTTCGACTTCGCATTACACAGACAACTTTTTTAAGATTGGATTCGTCTTATGTTCTTCGCGTGCACGATCCTGTCACTGACCCACATAGACAAAAATATATTTCAATATATATTTTACGTAACCCTAGTAAAAATGTTCATATATTGGTCCATACTTAGTATATATCGAAAATATATTATTTTAGAAATCATATATTGACGATATGTTGATGATATATAATTGATATCTCCCTCTATTAATAAAAAGATAAGACTAAAATTCCGCTAGACAATGGAAAAATACTGCATTATTGAATAGGGGTTTACATATATATATATATATATATATATGCGATTATCTCAACAGTTTTTTTAGCGATTTCTCATGACTTTAATATGTCATGTTTGTTAGTTGTGGACATTACAATAATGAGTAATATTATTGAATTTTGAAAGACTGGAGTTCAAAATTGGACCGACTTGAAGACGTTTGAAAGAGTAACATATAACACTTACAAAGAGAGGGCTATAGCTAGGAGCATTATTGAAACACACGATGAAATTTACAAAATTTTTAACGAAGCTGTTTCTATAATGATGCCCAAACATCTGCGAGAATTCTTTTCTTGGTTCTTGATGACAGAAAATTCTCCTTTTGGATTTCAAATTTGGGAAAAATATAAGCAATATTTATCAGAAGATTTTGCTGATAATAATATTGAAAGATGTTTATGAGACATTGAGAGTCTTTTGCAAATTGAAAACTACAATTGTCAAGATTTGGGTTTACCTGTACCAAATTATAGTTTTCCAATTGAAGAAGAAAACAATACTCTCTTATACAAAGAAGAATGTACCAATAAATTTCATGACATGTACACTCATTTGAATGAAGATCAAAAAAGAATATTTGATTCAATTGTAAATAACAAACTTAACTGTAAAACAATATTTATAGATGGACCGGGTGGAACTGGTCCACCAAAACACATCTTTATATAACATTAATATATTATTTTGGTATGAATGATATACCAGTTGTTTCTATGGCTTGGACTGGAATAGCATCCATACTATTACC
>JAPYZS010000890.1:9457-44941 GCA_030522925.1 Trissolcus japonicus
AGACTTAAAATTTCTAACACTGACTATAAATCATAACAATAATTATCTCAAAATAATTCCATACAAAAATTGTCAATATAAATAAAATAATTCAATTTTGTAAATAATTGGAACAACATTGGTTTAACTCTGGCAAAAAGAGTTGAGCCAACGTTGACTGGCGATGATGGTCGGGCGTTTCATCTCAGAGATTTACCATCTCTGGACCGAAGATTGGCATCCAAAGTTGACTCAACTTTCACAACATTGGCCCAACGTCGGACCAGGCGTAAATTTCTACAAGGGAAGTTAAAGTTAAATTTTGAGTTAAAACTCGTTTTAACTCACCGTTTTGAGTCACCGGAATTAAATTAATTGTAAAATGCAAATCATTAAAAAAAGACAATTTTTTTTCTGCACTTGTCGTAAGCTCAACTGTAATTTAAAACCGTACTATTTGGGGACGTTATTTTTGTTTTTCGATCGACCTCGCAGCATTTACAGGTCTTTATCTTAACTCTATCTCTCGGTCGGCTCTATATAGAGATCAGTAGCTTGGAATCACGAGGGACTCAGAGCCTTGAAGTTAATTACGTGAGCATCTCACGGTTGTTTTATATAAGAAAGAGACGAGCGCGGTCGTAGCCGACTCGGCAATGTCCTAGACATCTTTTGCGCGCGGCTAATCTCGCGTGGCTCGCCGCAATTGTACTGTGTGCAGCAGCACCGCGATTTGCATCCGAGGTTTCGTTCGGTGCCGATGCCACCGCCAGATGGTTCGCCGACCGGTTAATCGTTCCTCGTATTGTCCTTTAATAACGTGCAACTTGGCAATCGATCTTTGACGTATTGGCCAAATAATTACCACTTTAAATGATCCGTCAAAAAATTGTCCATTTTATATTGTTTTTCATAATAAAAAAATTCATAAAAATTCAAAGTTTTCAAATTCATAAAAAAAAAAAAAAAAAAAAATTAAATTAAATTGAGTCGTAACTTTTAATTAGAATTCAAGTATTGCAGAATTAGGAGATAAAGGTTGAAAATGATTTCGAACGTCAGTTTCGGTTTGTGACAAATTAAATTTCGCAAGAGTGAAGGGAATAAAATAGCAAAAAGTAAAATATACAGAATTGCAAATGGTAACGAAGAAAAAAATTGAAAGAAGAAGACAAAAAGTCGGCAATGCGCGGTGAAGGTGTAGGCAAGTTTGTATTGCGCGGCCCGGCCATTGAATTATATGTCCATATATAGAGCGCTACTAGCGACGGAAAAAGAGACAAACGAGGGGTTCGCCGGCGCAACGAGGGAAACAAGTGCGCGGAAACTAGCGTATGCTAATCGGCCGCGCGTCAACGCTCCGCCCGTGGCTGCTCCGTTTGCGGGCTCCAGATAACACCGCCGCGGCATATAAGGCGCGCACTTATTGAGCGCAACGGAGAAAGACAGAGAGCCCAACTGGATCGTCCGTGTTCACGGGTCGTTTGTGCCGAACTCCAAACGTCAACATTTAAATCAACGGTGCTTTATTGTTTGCATAATCCTATCAAACCGCTAACAAGTTCGTTTTGTATGTTTCACACTTTTTCCAATGTCTCGCGTACATGTCTGCCTACACTTTTTACCTGCAATTTACCTGCAACTAGACTAGATATTCCACACGCTTCGCGTGTCAGTTTACCAAGTAAAAATTTATAATTCCATAAATGGAACATAAATGGCACATATATGGGTCCATAAATATCATAAATGGTACATATATGAAACATAAATGGCACATATATGCAACATAAATTTCACGTATATGATCCATATATGTGGAATCATGATCCATATATGCGGATCCATATATGTGCTATTTATGGACCCATATATACATTTTTACTTGGGTTGATTTTAAAATTTTGTTTATAAGATCTTATCAATTAACTATAATTATTGTTATCACAAAGTGCAACATTTTTCGGGTTCAAACTTGAAATCTCAAGATTGATAATATGTTTTTAATTTATTTTTCATATATTAAAAACTTGTTTCTAATTTTAAACAAATATAAAAATTTTCCGAACTAAATTCAACGATAACTCAAAAATAGTTTGTTATTAAAACAACATTTCATAACGTCTTGAGAATTAGACAAAAAAAAAAACTTGCGCGAATGAATTTGCAATGTGAAATAATCTTTTTGTCGCCCGCCTCTCTCACATTGTTTTGCGCTTATATTCTAAAAGGCGATTCTCTCACGATGCAAGTCACACCAAGTTCATCATAACATGGCAGGCACTTCGCGCGGATTTATTATCGTGTACAACGGGGTTATTTTTTGTTCGTGCGATTATCATTAGAATTTATGGTGTGTATCTGTGTAGCAATATGTATAAATTTTTTTGTACCACGACTATATTCAGAGGGGGCATAAATTTTTTTTTTTAATTATTGAAATTAAGAAAACAGTTTTCTATTTTTTCATATTTTAATCATCAGTGCACTTAAGGTAATGAAATAAAATGTAAAAAAATCAAGAAATAGAAAAATAAATAAAAAATAAAATACGCAATAAAAGTAGAGAGAAAAAAAACGAAACCTAACAAAAAAAGTGTGATAACTCGAAGCTGGTTTCATATACGGTTAAAATGCTCGTGGGAAGGCCGACGACAGAGCGCGCGGTTATCGGCGAGCCCTTGTAATGATAACTATCTGTCGTAATTGTAAATTCGTTACGCTGTCAATGGAGGCTATTCGCAAGTCATTACTCCGATTTCCCATTACCCCGGTTATCGGATTCGATGTACGTGAGAAGTCTAAGCACTGCATCTTTTCGCGCGCACGATGAGAATCATCTCCCTGAGACCGAGATTCTAATCAATCGAACATATCCCACCTCCTCCTTTCCAAATTTCATTATCCTTAATACTTTGAATAGATTTTAAAATCATTTTAAATTCATTCTTTTAATTTAATAAAAGTTATATCATTGAAGATGAATTACATTTTATGATTCTCAAAATTTATTCATTTACCCAATTCATATATAAAATTCCATAAATGTCACATAAATGGCACATATATGGATCCATAAATGTCACATAAATGGCACATATATGGGTCCATAAATGTCACATAAATGGATCATAAATGGTACATATATGAAATATAAATGTCACATATATGGAACATAAATGTCACATATATGGTTCCATATTTGTGACATATATGGCGATCCACCTAAAAATCCATTTATGTCCCATTTATGCGGCATATATGGACTCATATATGTGGCATTTATGACTCAAAAATGGGCTCATATATGGGCCATATATGTATGTAAATACATAAATGTCCCATTATTTATGTTCTATATATGTGCCATTTATGGACCCATATATACATTTTTACTTGGATACTTTAAATTTCTTTTATTTTTCAATATATATATTTCTTCGTTTTATGATGCAAATCACAGGTTTGTATGATCAGCTGATATATCGATGTACAATTGCATGACCAATAAAAGAGAACATTTTGTCCCTAAGGAACGAGCTGGTTGAATATGATGGAGAGCACCGGTCGAGAGTACGTGTTTACGAATCACAGCAGCCGCGATGGACGAGATAAGCGGCGCAACAATACAGGAAGTCCTCTCTCGGCTACGAGTGTTTCGTTTTAGAGCGTCAAGATCGCCGACGCAAAGCGCAACGCGGCGGCCCGTACAGACACGCACGTCGCCGGTCTTGCACAACTCCTCTTTCGACCACAATATCGCGCATCCGAAACGATGATGAGATCATCGATGCCGATAAGATAGCGCCGAGACAACGCCGTGCGGCGTATATGGAGCGGGTTCCACTGCAGCGCGCCTTTTACGATTCACGCACTTGCGACCACCTAAACTGGAAACTTAGGAAAATTTAGAACTCCAAAAAAAAAAAAAAAACTTAAACTTAAGATTACATTTTTGTTTTAAATCATCAATTTTATGTTTTTATTATTATTATTATTAGATATTTATTTTTTATATATTTTTTAATATTTTTAATGTATTAAAACAAAAAAAAAACGAATTCAGTAACAGAGAAAAAGAGGCATAATGAGCTCCGACAGAGAATGAGAGTATGATTTATGATTCAGCGGTGGTGGTGGCAGTCAGCAGGTCAACCTCACTGGGCCCGCGACCAGTTTTGCATATTCGGGTCCTCCCGGTGGCAGCAATACATCATGCACCCACGTGTAGCCCGCGATTCGTAAGATCGGGCCCCGATGCACGATCTGGCGACGCGAATTTGCATCCGTGGAATCCCGTTTCGTTTATATGCAATCGCGACCACGAAATGCGCGCGAATATTTGCCGCGAGTCACGGATAATCGGCAGCGTGCGCACGCGGACGACAGCGGTCGACGTCAAAAAATCATCCGGAAGTTCGATCTTTTGTCGGGTAGGTGAGAGAAACCGTGCCATGAGATATGCGGAAATCCAGTCCCGATTTTATCTTTTAGCTTTTTGTTTCATAAAAATGTGTTGAAAGAAACTTTTTTTTTTAATTTATATCTACATAGTTTTATATGAATTTAAATATGAACCATATATGTACCATATATGGAACACCATTTGAAATTTATTTATGGGGTGAAATAAAAATTAAATCAGATATAAATTTGTACCAAAAGATTGAAAATAAGAAATAAAAATTGGTTGGACAAAATTTGTTTTGATTATCGCATCGTGAAATCAAAATGTCCTGACATAGTCGGATATGAGCGCCGACAAATGGAGAAATTCATGGTAGTTTAAGGTAAGTAATGGCGAGGCACATACTTCCTTGCTGTTATCGACGCGTACGTCCACCGAACGACAATAAATTCGTAACGCAAATGGCCTCGTCATACAGCTGCAATCACAGTTAATCGTGCATTTGTAATTCACATCTCGTCGTGCAAAAAATTGACGGTGATTTACCACGTGAGGTTTTTGTTTTCTTATCATAAATGACCTGTTGGACACTGAATATTTTCGAAAATTTTTTAAAACAACAACAAAAGTGAACAAACAAATAAATAATAAATAAACAAATGAAAACAAATAAAAATAAATTAAAAAAATTTTAAAAAGGACAAGTAAAGAGAGAAGAAAACAAGTCAAAAAGGAACAAACGAAGAGTACAAACAAAAAAACAGAAAACAATCAAGGTTAAAAAAAACAAAGAAAATCAAAATGTAAACAAATGATAAAACAAAAACCAAACAAGAACAAACGATTTGATCCATAGAAAAAAAATCCATAGAAAAAAAAATAAAAATTAAAAATAAATGCAATAACTAAAATGAAAAGTAAATGAAAAGCTTGAATAAAAAAAAATTTAATTTCATCGCATGTCAGTTATTCGACTAATATTATCCGTTCACAATGGCAGGCATCAATTCACAGCACGGTACCATCCATAAATAATCATTTCTCTCAGCAGCTAAAGCGCTGAGAGACAGCAACATCGAACATTCCGCGGATGCCTAATCGAAGATGCGCGTAACAAACTCGATAAGATATTCCTGGGTACACATAATGGAACGCTGTTGCCGATAGAGACCACGCGGCGCGAGAGAGACCCCACGATAAACAAAGAGAAAACCGGTGGGATCTTTCGATCTGCGGACGCAAATCGCAGGTGCCGATGCGGGGCAGGGTCAGCGCGCAGGGAATTCTCCCGAGGGTCAAGTGTGAAGTTCGAATGCACCGTGTGCGTTCCCCGACTTCTCGGAAAATCCCAAGCTTTTTGTTTGTGATGTAACTCATTATTGAACCTGTTATTACTTTGAACCTAAGCGCGCCTTGTAACTTAAAGTTTCCAAAAAATGATGCATGTTTCATCAGACAACAAATTTTGAAACTCTCATCTTTTTAAAATCATTCAAAAAAAATTTGCTGAAAATTTTTTCAAAAAAAAAAAAATAAATAAATAAATAAAAAAGAAAATATACTCTATACTTAAAATAAAAATTATAAATTTGACATATATGCGACACAAATGCAACATATATGGTGTATATTTGCGCCATATATGCGACATATATGTGAAATATATGTGACATATATGCTCGCATATATGGTGGATCCGTTATTACATACCCAAGTAAAAATGTATATATGGGTCCATAAATGGCACATATATGAAACATAACTGACACATATATAGAACATAAATGAGACTTTTATGTATTTAAATACATATATGGGCTCATTTATGAGACATAAATTCCACATATATGGATCCATATATGCCGCATAAATGGCACACAAATGGATTTTTCAGGTAGATTGCCATATATGTGCCATTTATGTTCCACTTATGGAATTATAAATTTTTACTTGGGTATGTTCCTTTGTGCCTGGGATATGTTGAACGTATATTCATTTTTACATTGTTTAGTCTCACTATCTGAGATTTTAAAATAAAAAAAAAACCTCGGTAGGCGTCTACCGCTACTGGGTCAAACGCGAATGCCCAAGGGCACGGGAACCTCATCGTCGTTCGGGCCGATCTTCGGCTCCCAACCTAACGTTATTTTGGTCCGAGCGGTAATTCCGCCAACTACCTTAGCGTGACTGTTTGTTTACTAGGATTGATCCAACAGGTCTCATCCCTTTTATTGCAGCTTCACAGACAGAGTCAAGGTTCAATCGGAACAAAACCAATACAAAAGAATAAAATAAACAACAATGAAATTCGAACCCACTCAGATCTGGGGACAAAAAATCGAGCGCCAATTAGCGGTAACCTTGGGCGTTCGCAGGTTTTCTTCGAGGCTCATCCCCGACGGCGGAAAAAGTGCGAAAATAAAAGGACGAGTAGCGAACGAAACACTTGACCCGCAGGCCAATGCATATTTATCGATTGAAAAGCCGCTAAGTGAGGTTGAAACCGGGTACACCGCGCTACGTCCAGTCGGGGGACGAGAAAAGAGAAAGAGAAGAAGCGGCCGAGTGGAGAGCTGGATTCTCCAAAGCTGGTGCTAGTGGGGGCGTGCGATAGTTCAAGTCGTGAGCGGGCAGCCCCGCCCGACACGACCACGGAGCATCTCCGTTCTGACCCCCGCTGACTCGTACCACTCGGCGGGGAGCAGGGGGAGGGGGCTTTACAGTCCAGGCTACCAGGATGCCCTCCCAAGGGCCCGCCGCGAGCTAGGCCCTAGTGCCGAGGGATATCAAAACGAGGAGGAAGCGCGGGGAACAGGCAGTGATAAGTGTGGGAAGGGCAGGTTGCATAAGCTCTCTAATATTATGCAAGCCTGGATGCGTTAGAGTCTCGCTTACATTACAGCTACACGCAGAACGCTTCGACTCGAAAATCTCATTCGCAGACTCACGCGGTAACGTGCGAACGCTCAATCCAGGAAGAGAAACGGATGAAAAACAAATTTTTTTTCTAAGTTGAATTAGGTCTGGTCGTTTTCATCGGACGGGTTTGTTTCTTCTTGGTTTCTTTTCTTTTCATTTTATTTGTATCAGTTGTGAAATTTAAATAAACTAATCATTATTGGATGAATAAATAAATTATGACGCTGAAATATTTTACAACTGGAAAAAAAAATAAAAAAGATAATTTCCTGACAGTCTTTGAATTTAAAAAATTGTACCTGAAATCGAGGTTTTCATAATTCATAACAGACCGTCAAACCTATAAGTTAAAAAAAGACAAAACAATCCGTCCTTGGTTTTGACAGATTGATAAATGAATGTCACATTTTGGCAACCCGGAAAATTTGAGAGAGCTGAAGGAAAATCAGCGAGTTCCCACGGACAAAGCGTATCTCCACGGTTCATTGGCCTTCGGTGTACAAGATTGGGTATCGGCTAATGCGATCGAAGATGAAGCGAGACGTCGAGCGCTTGTCAAAATTCGATCGGACAAGATCGCATCCGGCCCAGATTAGTTTCTCGCGGTCTGCGCTTCCCCGGGCTTCTCTCTCGCACTGCTCCCATTGCTGGTTGGCCTCCTTCGCGTCGGCCAACGTCTCTCTCCAACCGCGAGAGGAGCGCGGGACGAAAGTACAAGAGTACGCGGGCCACGAAGGTCACAAGGGCTAAGGCACTTCTCACGCCCCCGCCATGTTGAGAAGAGCACCCCACTTAGACGGAACGAACATACTTTAACGCGACCGATTAGTACACGTGCTTAATTGCCGTTAACTTGAATGCGTGACGGCGGGGATCGATCATCGTCTTTCCTCTTGGACAAGAGTACATCTTTGTCGACGCGATGATGTACCCATTTTTTTGTTTCGAATTTTATTTTTATTGTTTTCATCAATTATGTTTTTGTTTCAATTTTTCTTTTTTTTATTTATTATTTAAGTAAAATTTTATATATGTGTCCATAAATTCCACATATATGGATACATATTTAATTTTTGTCGTTTTTTCTTTGATTGTTTTTTAAATTTATTTTTTATTGTTACTTTTCTGTTTCGTTTGAGTTTGCATCGCGTTCGCTTGTTTATCTTTAATTCCCTTTAGTTTTTATTCTTTGAGTTTTCATTTTGTCATTTGTATCTGTTCCACCCATCATTATTCATTCCGTTTTTCATAATCTTATTTTGCTTGCACATTTTATTCTCGTTGATAGTGGCTTTCGTTTTTTTTTTTAATTATTTTCATGATACGATAAAATTGTTTGCAACATTTGAAATCAGATGTGCAAATCAACAAGTTTTTGCGCGAAGGCGTTAGAAAAACATTTTTGTCGTAGCCCAGATAAGGGCGAGATATCGAGCTTGTCTGGCCGCGTGTGTGCGTGTGCCTGGTTCGCGCGTTTATAAATCGCCATGCACGTTTGTCTTTTCTCTTATCGGAAAATGCCGATTGGTCATGGCAGCCATATACGTGAAACCGAGCTGCATTTAGCGAGCCACTTGATAGTCGTCGTGTATGATGCAACCAAAACAGCCAGAGAACGCCTGCAGATATGCGCCACACGTCGCACTCGCGGCTACTCGATAACCGAAAAGGCGGTGCCTTTTACAGCCAGGCTCTTACCTAACTGACATTTCCGAACTGTTCCAAACGCAGAATTTAGAATAGGAATATTATAAAACTTTGTTTGATTTTATGTTCCAATGATGACTTGTTACTTCTTCCAATGGGGATTGAAATGTTTCAATTTCTTACTTTCAGAAAAAGTTCGAGAAACGTTAGTTCAAAGTTTTAGAACAACTTTTTTGTTACAAACAAAAGTTTTCACAACAATTAGAGAGAATTTAAATGAAAATATAAAACCAATTATTTTTATTTCACTAATATTCATGGAGAAATTTATGTCTGGTCCAACGTTGGACCAACGTTGAGAAAGTTGAGTCATGGCCCATCTGGCCAGCCAGCGTTGGCTCAACTCTTTTTGCCAGAGTTAAACCAACGTTGTTCAAATTATTTAAAAAATTTTATTTATATTGACAATTTTTTCACATAATTATTTTTAGATAATTATTTTTATGATTCATAGTCAGTTTTAGAAATTGTAAATTCCGATAAATTTAAGGTTATTGTTGGTTCCATGGTGGGATTCGAACGCTCGTCCTTCAGATCTCTAGTCCGCCACTCCGTCCACTGCTCCATCGGCTGTTTTTCGACATGTCTTGTAAATATGCTACTCACTTATCCAGAAAATTTAATTGTTCCAACATTGGCCCAACGTTGGCAACCGATGTTCCAAGCCAATGTTGGATAAACATTGGACAAATGATGTATGCCAAAGTTGGTAATCAGATTTTTTTTCCATTTCTGGCAATTTAATTTGATAAACATTGGTAGGACATTGGCTGCCAACATTGGCCCAACGTAGAATCGGTTGTTCATTTTGGCTTATCGCTGGCAATTTCTACATGGGATATTGATGTCACTATTGGATGTATATCATCGAATAATCCAAGCTCTTGTTCACCCCAGTATAAAAAAATTGACGCGGTTTCAATCTAACCATGAGAGAATGCATTCGACGTGATTTATTCATATTAATAAACGATCGGTGCAAATCACGTTGAATTATAATGACCGATCGTTCGTCAAGGCGATATCGTGACTGTGAAACGTGTCTGACGGACGATTTTAAAATCAAAAGTGACGAGAGATTTGATTGAACATCGGGTATCCCGTGCGTGTATCCAAAGGGTGTGTCAAGAAATTCTTCGGGCAAAAATAGCTGGCAAATTGCAAGTCAGGTGGATTTTAAAACAATCTTTTGCGCAATTTCGACGGTTCGCAATAGCGAAAAACGTGCCTTATTCATAATTCAACATTTTTCATTTGAAACATTTTCGAATCTGTGAATCAAATTTTTTATCATTTTTTGTTGTTGTTTTTCTCTATTTAATCAACTTTCCGAGCTGACCAGTCGATGCAAACTTGTTCCTTGTTTGATACAAAACAGAATCAATTACTCAGGATGACTCTAAACGAGCAAGAGCGAAACACGAGCCTAGAAAGTCCCGATTATAATTGTAAAACTAAGTTTTCGTGCAAATCATCGGAGTTAAGTGTTGGCGAAATTCCTGTTTGAACAAAAAGAAGCGAATGTAACGGATGATTCTTTGGGAGTTGTTTCGCGCGCATTCTCCCAGCGTCTGATTGTCTTTGATGAATTGTGCTGTTTCTCGAACGGCGGAAGCATTAATCTAGATAATGCCTAACGATATTAACGCGATTCGTCAAGAAAAGGGCGGTCGCCTGAGAATATAATAAAATGTTTGTTTAGCGTTTGGATCCCGCGCTTCTGAATCAGTGATTCATACAAAATTATATTCCACTTCTAACGAGACAAAAATTGCAAATAAAAACAAATTCAACAAAATTAACATAAACAAAAACAAATATGAAGATGAGCATAAACAACAACATAAACAATAACGTAAACAAAATGTTGATTTTTCTAATCGATACAGTGGTATTGTATCGAAATATATAATTTATATATATTTTTATATATAATGTACTTATATAATGTAGTTTTATGTATGTAATGTATATTTTCAGTAATATGCTATTAAAAAATAAAAAAAAATTCCGAATTATATTTACATATATTTATTTATTGTAATATAATTTATATTTAATTCAATGGAATTTAAATATATTTAATATATATTTAGAAAGTGTATCTCTTCCGTAAGAGTATGGATGTAAGACATTATTTATGAGAAATAATATAGTGCGAAGAAAGAAGTGTTAAAAATTGCTAGTAATTAACCCATAAACTAACATAATTGTTGATGAATCGGGCTCGAGGGTGCGTCTAAACGTGTCGCATGCAAGAAGTTGTGTTGTTTCAGTTGCTCATAATGCCATCGCACGTTGGAATTTGAAGCACGAAAGGTTCCCCTTTGTACCGCCGATGTTTATGTTCGCAGCTTGACCCTAGCACTTTTTGGGGTCAAATTCACGAAAATAAATGTTGCGGATACATGCATTGGCTTTTAATGAAAAACAAAAAAAAAACATCTGAATTGTTATATGCGAAAAGTTTTAACGATTCCCGTCACTAACCAGTTCTCTCCCGATGCAATTATTGTAGGATGAAAAATGTAAGACATAATTTCTCAATGACATTTGTTCTTTCGTTCGAACAAATCTAGTCAGTTAGAATGAAGAAAAGAATTCGAGGAAAGAAATTGTATAAAAGTAATTTTTTTTTTTAGTTAAAGTAAAATGATTGTCAGTTTTGGTTCTCCTGAAGCAGTAAATTAGAATTAATTGAGGTGCCAGAAAGTGGCAATCGATGATTTTTAAAATTAGACCGGGCGGGCTGGGAGCAACATTTTTTACCCTTGTCTATTCTTTTATCTACGAATAAACACGCGAGGATTTAATGATACGTTTGTTTGGAACTAGCGACAGATAGGTATGATTGTGTTCGATGAATCCGACAATCGGCTCGTCCGAGGTACCTGTTTGCGGATAATTACAGCTTTGCCACAAAATGGTAAAGCCTTTCTGAAATTACACGCTTCCATCCGCCGTAAAGCATTGCTTCCGAAGGAAGCGGCGGCTTCGCACGCAAAAACAGCAGGGGTATCGATACCGAAAGTAAAGTGCTAAAATATTCTATTTCTTTATCTCGATTCCGTCTTCCTTATGGAAACGTAATGTGCGAACTGCAATCTTGTCTAAGGTTGAGTTCATAATCACTCTAATAAAGATATTAAAAGAAATGAAAAAATATTTTCATTTGCAGCTTGCCCAAGTAAAAATGTATATATGGGTCCATAAATGGCACATATATGAAACATAAATGATACATATATAAAATATAAATGGGACATAAATGGATTCTTTAGGTCGATTGCCATATATGTCACAAATATGGAACCATATATGTGCCATTTATGTTTCATATATGTATAATTTATGATCCATTTATGTGACATTTATGGACCGGTATATGTGCCATTTATGTTTCATATATGTATAATTTATGATCCATTTATGTTCCATATATGGACCCATATATGTGCCATTTATGCTCCATATGTGGACCCATATATGTGCCATTTATGTTCCATATATGGACACATATATAAATTTGTACTTGAGTGGTTTATTAAAAACAAAAAAAAACAGAAACAAAAATAAAAAACACGGAAAAACAGAGAAGATGTAGATGAAAAAAAAAAATTTGCGTACTTACCGATAGAAGAGACATTGAGAGGTGGCGGCGTGGGCGTCGTGGACGGCGAAGGGACTCTTCGCGCGGCGGTAATTAATGCAGCTGGGCTGTATCGAGGCACCTGCAGCACCACTGGAGTCTTCACTGACAGATCCACAGGCTCAAGCTGCACAGGCGGTCCCGCAGCCTGCGGCAAACAACCAATTATCATATTTAATACGTTTCATAATTCATCGCAATGTATGTTTAAACGTCGTCTTCTGTCTCACTGAAATTCCAAAATCGTCACTAAATCCTTCCGACGCTGCAAAGAAAACCAGTCTGAAAATTGAGATGATTTTTGTCCCACTATTTATAAACTTTTTAACATCTTACCTCGCGGGTAAGTTGACATACGACTGACGTTAATGACAGATTGACATGGACGTAACCAAAAACGGGCAACAATTTTTACAATTAACAAAATAAGCGATCAAAAAATTTTTTTTTTAATTTTTCTTATAATAATATATTTAAAATTTATAAAATTTTATAAACCAAAATTGTTTTAGTAAATTTACTACCTCAGTCAATTTAAGGCGCCACAGAAATTTTGTTGAAGCGAGTTGGAAAATTTTATAAAGCAACTCGATGAGCGATTTTTACGGCGACACGGTGAATTGCACTGTGACAGTGATTTTTCAAGGCTATTATTTTAATTTCAGGTTTTAAATTCGCAACTAAGAATGTGACTGCCGTACACGCAGTGACTATGCCGGAGCATGGAAGTGACGGCATGTACGATTGTTCCGTACGGGATACCTAGACGAAACGTGGGAATATTAAAGCACGCTGATAGCGAGAAACTTCATGCTTGTCCTGCTACTTGTCATACCGCTAAACAAATGGTTCGTGCGGCGAAACATTCATGACGTTAATAACGAGTTTAGTTCGCTGGTAAACAGCCGCTGGCGCGCACCGTGTAACATAATGTTATTTCAATTTGCATTATTCTTCGAATTCGTTGTCTTCCAACAGATCGATCGAAAAAATAATCGATCCACTCGAGTTGTAAATTTGCATCTCAGTCGAAACTGTTAAAATCATAGAACAAAAAAAAATATTTAAATTTCCCGCCTTTTTGAAAGTGGCGGGAAATTCAAAATTTCCCGTCTAAAAAATTGGCGGGAAATTTTGAATTTTGCCCGCCTAAAAAAATTGGCGGGAAATTTTGAATTTTGCCCGCCTAAAAAAATTGGCGGGAAAATTCGAATTTCCCCTTTTTTTATGTCAAAAACTTGACTCTAGGCGGTAAATTCAACTGACACAACATGAACAATTCCGACAGCGAAGAGGATTAAATAAACAGGATTGTGTGGCCTGTGTGCAGTCGCGCGCATTATTAGGTAAATATCGAGTGCAAGCTATTAAGCTGTGGCGTGCATCATGACGATATAAAGCTGGACCGTACAACGAGGTAGGTCAATCGAACCTCGTGGGAACTGGTCGTGATTAGTCCACGTCAATACCATTGCTAGTTATGCTAATTGCGCGAAAGCACTTCGGACCGCTACTACTATCGAACACAGGCCAGGCCTGGTGAATAAGGAACTACGTTTGCCGAGCGAGATATTTGCGATTGTGCACATCTAACGCTCTAAAGACGATCTAAATGCAAAAGCGTAAGTGCTGCGCCAATATTTATCATCGCTTTGTGTGTATCTCGTTCGAGAGAAATCATCGCAAATGAAATAACACGCTATTCAGTTCCGGCTATTCCAGCACACAATTCTCCAATCCATCGAGTTTTGCAATCTAACTTATTACTGACATTTCTCAAAAAAAAAAAAAAATAAATAAATAAAATAAAAGCGGTAAATGCATTTTTTTTTATTATTTTTGAAAAGGACGAGTGATACAAAATTTTTCGCCATTTTTGAAAGGCGGCAAATTCAAATGTCTTTTGGTCAGTTTTGAAAAGGGCGAATTCCCGCCACTTTTTAAAAAATGAAGGAAGTGCAAACTTCCCCGCCATTTTTGCAAGGCGGCAAATTCAAATGTTTGTTGATTTGTTTTGCACAATTTCTCGCCACATTTTAAAAAAGAATGTAGACTTCCATTTTTTTAAAGGCGTTAAAGGATGTTAAAGTTTCAGTGATATTCATTTGTGGCTAATACAAAAAATACAATGAAACAAAAGTTCATTAATTGGCTGCTTAAGTTTTTTTCCGAACCCTTTTAGGTGGCGAGCCTCGAACGTTCAAAGCTGACGGAAAAGGATTAATTGTGACGAATGAACGAGTTTGCTCCGGACGGCTCACTCGAGTCTATCAAATTGTGGAAAAAGTGATTTGTCATTGAGAGTAACGCGATTCGATAAGGAAGTTACTTGATGTTGGTCGAGCAGCATTACTCATGGTAATCGAGGCTGTCGTTTATCTTTCCAATTAAGTGCGTACGGATTGATTGGTCACGCCGAATTGGGATTCAAATTCGACTCTGTCAACCGCGTCGGTTCAATTCAATTATCTAAATCAAACGTAAATACATTGATAAAATATTATAAACGTTCCATCATTTTCCTAATAAATTTCAATTCTGAGAGTTTAATTAAAAAGATATCCGATTTTCTATTTGAATGTACCTTCTTATTAATTGCAACTAGATTTTGCACGAGTTTTTGACAAAAATTTGGTGAATATAATTTTTTTAAAAAAAGTTTATGGGAAATAATTTAGAGTGACAAAGTGGAATTGTGGATATTTCCAACTGTTGTTCACCTCGCTCCTATTTCCTTCGCCAAAACTTATCCCACGACTTTCATGGAACATTTCAATGTTTGCGTAGAATGAAAGTTTGTTAGACCTTTTGAAATAAAATTTGTTAGGTTTCCATGTAAAACAACTCAAGGGTTGAAAAATAAACACAACCTCAGAAATAATTATTTTTCTATTTTTTAATTACTAGCAAACTCTAATTACTCGCAAACGAATATCATCTTTTGAATAATGATTAAATGATTGGAACAATGATTGAAAAAATGAAAAATTACTGGTTTCCACTTGAATTAAATTGGATCATCCAAAAGAGAATATACTGTCCATGCCGAACTTATTTGACCCGATCACTTCGTCCCTGTCTTTCACAGAGGATATCATGTTTCGGAGATTGAACGAATAAGACGATTATTTGATACACGAGGGGAAGCATGAAAATACCCGACCGGAGATACGTAGGAGCTATGCGAAGATGAACTCCGAAATTGATTGCACAATTTGTATCAGAAAGTACTGTCCATAGCGAATTTCTGATACTTTCTTTTTTCGTTTAGATTCTAAAATCAAATCATGAGAGAAGAGGATGGAAGATTGTGAGCTAGACAAGAAATGATTTTGAAGATTATTTTTCAACTTTTTAATGAGAAATTAAAAGAAAATTGATTTAAAAAAATGATAAACAATATTGCATGATGTATTTTACATTTAAAAATGTTTATAAATCTTGTTTTAATTTATTTCTTTTAATTCAAATTTTAATTTCAATTTATTTTTTACGTTGACAAAATATTACCTTACATAAATTTGTTGTCATTCCGAAAGTAAAAATTTATATATGGGTCCATAAATGGCACATATATGAAACATAAATGACACATATAGAACATAAATGGGACACTTATGTATTTAAATACATATATGAGCCCATTTATGAGACATAAATGCCACATATATGAATCCATATATGCTGCCATATATCCATATATGATTTTTTAGGTGGATCCCCATATATGTCACAAATATGGAACCATATATGTGTCATTTATGTTGCATACATGTGTCACATATGTACCATTTGTGATTCATTTATGTGCCATTTATGTTCCATTTATGGACATATATAAAATTTAACTCGGATCATTAAAAGAGAATACGAATAACGCGCAAAAATCCACTGCAAAATAAACACAATTTCCCGACTCAACATCTGTAACTTTGAATTTACAATGGCCGAAGCAGGATTTCTGCAGGTTACAAATGAAGAGAAGCCTCCACAATGTAGTGGCAATAACTTAGCACATTAAAACGAATTTCTTGCCAGGCAGCATCGAAATTTATGACTCCAAGGCACTTGTCCAAAACGCAAGTGTGGAACGCGGACGTGGGCGTACCAATAATACGACATTAATCAGACGTTTCTTTTTCGGGTTCGCTGAAAGGACGGCCTGCTGAGATGTGCAGCTAATTGCAATTTTATTATAGCCGGTCGGTTTATTGATCTCAACGCGTGTCCGAATTTGTGATTGCGCGAAGGAAAAAAAAAAGTTACACTTTTAAATCACGCCCCAGAATTTTTGTACTCAATCAATTTATCCCTACAGAGTTAATTACACAAAAGTATAACTTGACTGAAAAAAATAATTTTGTAGCACTGTTATTATTATAAATATAAAAGTTTGTTTAAACAATTTTATATGAATTTGTTGCAGAAGAGTATCTTAGTTTCATTAAGTTGAAGTTGTTTGAATTGTTTGATAAATTTGAGTTTGCAAAAAATGAAATTGAAAACATGAAAGCTGGGAAGTTGGAATTCCAAAGTTGGCCGAGAGGCGAACGGGACATGAATCGGTGCACAATATATTACGGGGCATAAAGGGAATTACAATATTCATCCGCGATGATCGACCGATGCTGAAGGAGCCCGCTTTTACGCGCGGTATTACGTCGATAAATCATGAGCGCATTGGAAATCTATCAGACGAATTTCCTAGGCTGACTATCAGGAAACGAGCGCTGCCCGGTCGACGTAATGGAGTAGGGTATTATGTCTCGCCGGAGAGCCGGAGAAAAGGGATACGAAGTTAGGCGCGCGGAATCGGACGCAAATGAATGATGATTAAGTGGTCCGGCCGTCGACGGCGATGGATCGCTTCGTGGCGAACAAAAAGTATCAACAGTGCCACGCCAATACGAATGCATTAATTTGACGTACAACAAATAGCGTAACAAGTGGCGTCTTTTGTTTTGTCTATATATAGGGCTTGGTATCGTCAGTACAGTAGTAATCGCTTTGAGGCAATGATAAATTATCAGCTGTGTCCATTTGTTTTTATTCACTCAGCGAAGGTATGTTTGATCACTTTTGCAGTACGACTGTGCACGTCAAACAATTCTCAGATAAAAATATCCAAAAACAATTTTGTAAGTCAGACTTTTTTTTCAACTGTAGTGAATTTTTTAAATTCGAATATTCAGTTATGGTGGAAATATTTGAATTGGAAAATAAATTTTGATTTTTCGATCAAGAAAAAATTATACAAAAATATTTGCAGATATACATTATATAAATTAGGGTATATATAAACATATAAAAAACATATGTTTTTGCATACAACTTTCAACATTTAAAAAAAATTGTATTATATATATTGGATATATAATTTTTATATAATATATATATTTCGCCTATATTTTTGGATATACCCAAGTAAAAATGTATATATGGGTCCATAAATGGCACATATATAGAACATAAATCAGACATTTATGTATTTAAAAACATACATGACCCATATATGGGCCCATTTATGAGACAAAAATGCCACATATATAGGTCCATATATGCCACATAAATGGCACATAAATGGCACATAAATGGATTTTTTAGGTGGATCGCCATATATGTCACAAGTTTGTAACCATATATGGGACATTTATGTTGCATATATGTGCCATTTATGTTTCACATATGTACCATATGATCCATTTATGTAACATTAAAGGACCCATATATGTGCCATTTATGTGACATTTATGTGACATTTATGGACCCATATATAAATTTTTACTTGGGTATTTTCGTCCGTGCGGGATGTTGCATATACGCATCATATATATGCATCATACGTTTTTTGCGTAGGATGTTTAAAAAAGGTGGTTTAATTTGTCTCGTGAAATCCAAAGAGGTGTTTTTTGCCCCATTCGTCCAGAATCGGAACACCCGTTTGGTTCGAAACGGAGGTACGACCTCCGGTCATGAGCATTGATTCGCGAAGCGGCTCGGCCAGTAATGAGCCGGTCTTGTCGGTCGCGGCTCAAATGTCATTTGCAGTGTTGCGCATGATCATTGTTCAGCGGACTCGCGGCAACCTTAACGGATCATCACAGAAAGCGCCGCCGACTGAAAACAGCGGCTCGTTTTTGTCGCGGGCTTTTTCTGCGCGAGGTCGCTGTGGCGCCATTACCGCCGGTTCATTAGGGTACTCCGGGCTGTGTCATCAGTTGACAGATATTCCGTTCGTTATTTGTTCAACCGGCACGATTTGCGTGCGGCAAAAGAAAATTAAAATAAAAATAAAAAAAACTTGCAACTTACAAACTTTCAACTCATGTCATAGGTTTGACTCCTCTGAGTTAACTTTCATCAATTTTCATCTGACTGGTACAATTATAATCCTGGTAAAATTAAATTAATTTCTAAATTACTGAATAAAATGAAAAGAAATTTAAACGGAACGATTTGCATGGGACAAAAAAAGAAAAAAAAACAACAAAACCGAAGATCCGCGCGGGATTCAAATGTCGCGCCAAAAAGTTGACCAACAGGCTGTGGGACTGGCGATACCAATCCATAAATTATGCGCTCGACCGGACGAGAGCTGCGGGACAAAAAGCGGAATGTGCGCGCCAATAATTGATTGACCCTCGGCGCATGGTAATGATACCGGGTAGCAGAGGGCAGCACTTCCGCGGATCACGCCGGCTAATTACGGGCCGCTTCTTGTGCCAACGGGATGTATCGCTGGACAATGTTTTGTCAGCCGATTCGATCGATCAAATGCTCACTTCTGCGGAGAACTTGCAAGAATTTTAAGAGGCTCGAACCACTTTTGGCGAGTTGCTGCAAATCTCTCTCTCTCGATGTTTGTCGAGGCGCGAATAAAAGATTGCTAGAGCGCGACCGCGAAAACTGGACGGGTGATTAGAAGCTTGCAGACAGTCGGATCACCTGTCACTCGGACGACTAATTTGTTTCCTTACCTGTTTTTTCACGGTCTTCAAAGCGAATCAACTGGGATCGAGTTTTTGGACCTATACCGGTACTTAACTATGTGACCCGCTTTTACGCACATCAAAACAAGATTGTTTTACTCTCAAAAATTTTTATCTCAACTCTGAATTATGGAGTCTAAAAGTTGACACACGCCAGTAAAAATTTGTGTCCATAAATGGAACATAAATTGCACATATATGAAACATAAATGGCACATATATAGTTCCATATTTGTGAAATATATTGCGATCCATCTAAAAAATTATATATGGATATATGTATTTAAATACATAAATGTGCCATTTATATTCTATATGTGTCATTTATGTGTTCATATATGTGCCATTTATGGACCCATATATACATTTTTACTTGGCCAATGATAAAAGTTGAGTCAAATTAAAATCGATCCAATTTTGAAACTAATTTAAAAATTAATTAATTTCAAATTTCTAATTAAAGTCAAGTAAAATGTTATAAAAACCAAAAACAATGAAGATAATCATTTCATTAACAAAAAATCCCCACCACCTAAATCGCAGTTTGATTTTTGTTTTTTCTTTTTCCAAGTATACACTTTTATTTTTCCAAGTATAAGTTTTCTCATTTTCACATTGAATGGCAGAAGAGGCCACACAATCAATGAAAAAGTTTCCAAAGTCACGGGAGTTCACAATGAGAACTATTGCTTAGCTGAAAGTGTCTCTTGTGCGAGAGTAATTGCAACGTGTTAAAAAATTGAAGAGCTGGAAAAGACTCGACGATATGAAGGGGTCCGGCGTGTGTGGCTACCGTCATCGTGGTGTTTTTATTTTCTTTCTTGTTTTCGGTATTGATGGAAGGTGCAGAAGTGTTTCGAGTAAAGTGAAAGCGGCGTTTGAAGAAAATCACCGGACTCGGCTGTATCCAAACAGCTTTCAAGAAAATTGTTTCGAGGAGCCATGGAATATTATTAAACTATTAAAAAGACATAAAAAACAAAAATGGAAAAAGGGATAAAAAAAGAGCCCGGGATGAAATTTTATATATGTAACTATTTATGTTACCAGATGTAAAAATGTAAGAAGAATATTTTATTTTGACGCGGACGGAAAGAGCAAACGAAATTAAAAATTGATCATAATTTAGCTGCTAATTTAACACGATGAGAGATAAAAAAAAAAGTGAAGTGGAGATATCTTTTGTAGACTCCACGGTGGTCGATGTCTATACCGATCAGTGGTGGTCAGCGGGTCATTGCCAGCAACATTTAGATCCCAATGATAGAGTGCGATCGGGGCTCAATTAAAACTGCGGAAGCGAGGTAGACAAAGAAGGGAATTACGGCGAGACCAACTTAAGAAAATTGCTATCGAGTCATGTGAACTTAAGGTACAACATTTACCAAATCTGTCGAGCTGCAAAATATCACAAATTATCGAAGGTCATTCATTAGCTATCTCTTTTCTAACGGGACCCAACATTTTCTTTCTCAAAAACGAAAAACAAAAAAAAAACAAAAAACAAGGGAAAATGTTGAGAATAATTTAGCGATAGAGTTAACAAAAAAAAAACCGATGGATTGGAATTGGGAAGTGGAAAACGTCGACGAAATTACAGCTTGTTCGTCTCACTCGATCAGCGAGAAATTTACTGAAGAATACGGCTCAAGAGACAAAGTGGATTCGCAATAAAACGCATTTGAACACGTCCTAGGCCTGAGAATGATGGGCTCTCTCGCGCGTACGGTACTCAGTCGACAGATGTTACCATCGGCCAACCACTGACTCAACAGATTTTATTTAGCGAAAATATTTGCGCCTCTCGCAGACGCTCCTCTCGTCTGCTTCCTCGTTGTCGTACACGCATTATACATGTCCGCGAAAATAAGCGCGAAAATCAATTAAGCGGGACCATTCATTTCATTTTGATCGGCCAACTAACATGGGCTTTGATAATAAAAAAACTATTCGAGTAAAAGGTTTTTATATATGCAGCCATATATATGTATACATCAACATATATGCGCACAGGCAATTTTTGCCATTTATGTCCCATATATGGAGTATATATGCAACATATATGTGACACATATGGTGTATATATGGTGTATATATGAAACATATATGTGACACATATGGTGTATATATGGTGTATATATGAAACATATATGTGACACATATGGTGTATATATGCAACATATATGTGACACATATGGTGTATATATGCAACATATATGTGACACATATGGTGTATATATGCAACATATATGTGACACATATGCATGGATCCATATATGCATGGAAGCATATATGGAACAAATATGGCAGCATTTTTTTCCAGCTCAAATTTGAACTGAAGTTACAGTTATCGAATCGCATTGTCAATGACGATTTATGGGAACCAATGGTTTTTTTTGTCGTCCCTCATATGAAGTTGGCATTAGCAAAACAAAACCGAACCGTGTCATCTGATTTGTAAAAGTATCATGCATGAGAATGCAGGAAAAAGTCCGAAATTCGTCTCGGCCATATGGCGCGAATTGTTGCAATATCATGATGCAAAAAAAAAACGGGAAGATGCATAAACAGCGCGGCCGCTTCGTGAGATGCATTAAAGAGCAACTGCGGCGCGGAGAGAACGTCAGAAGAAAGTGGGCCTGGGCTTGTACGTATCGACAGAGGAACGTGCATTTGAGGAAAAGAACGCGAATCGTGGGTCGCGTGTGAATCGTCGAGGTATGCCGGAGTGCCGACAATGTTCCACGGCAGTTCGCGGCCAAACAATCGCAGGGACGCGCCTCACGTGTGCGCGCCCCTCTCCGGATAACCACACCTCACTTCATTATGCGTTGCGACGAGCATTCAATCATGCATTTCCGAAATTGTTCGATGAAGAGGTGTGTCTAAGGAATTGTAATAGTAACAAGTATTTTTGGTATTCGATTGTTTTCTCGATACGAAACAAAAATCACGATTCCCAGTTGTACGATTCGATGAGAACTTTCCCGCCGTCCAAACGTCTGCACTTTCATGCATCCCCGGCGCCTAAAAGTCGTAACCATCCTGGCGCCTAAAGATGAAACTTTTATCACTCCAAAACTTCAGGCTGGCGCCCAAATATTTTGGAATGTTTGGCGCCTAAAGATGAAACGCCCGAATGCTGGCGCCTAAATATTTTTGAATGTTTGGCGCCAAGATAAAACTTTTTCTGGTCCATGGCGCCCAAATGTTTGATGTCATACAACTGGATACGGAAGTATAAATTGACCATCAAGGGAATTCAGATTTTTTTTTATTTCGACAATTTAAAAATACTCTGACTCGATAATTAGATGACGACAGATCTATGGGCATTGACAATCGAACACGCGACCGACGTTCCTAGGAACTTTTTGCGTCGGAACCCCCTAGACCGCTTTTTCGTAGCAGCTTGTTTGCCGTTTATCTGATGCCTCGGCGTTATTAATCTGCGACGCGACAGGTGACAAAATAACGACGAAACGCGGCGTCGTCTCGCGATCGTGGGAAACGAGCGTGCACCGCGGCCCAACAATCGGACGTATTCGGTTACCGGTTGAACAGACCGACGTCTCGTCGATCGCGATTACTTCTATGATCGCGCGAGAGACTATCACACTGTGCGGTTCGTTTCATCCGCCCTTCTCTTTCCGTGCGGTTCTTCCTTCCTTTATCGGAACTCGTGACCATAATTGGCCAGACGCACCTGTTTGTGTTCATTGCAAATCGGTTTCAAGACAGAAACAACATTGAAAAAATGATACCGTTTTTCTTATTGAAGATCAGATCAGTTTTTGTTTTAACAATATAATAATAAGCTTCAGCTTTTCTCACTTTTTTTGACGTGAGAAAACTATCTAGGCGCCAGTCAAACAGAACGCAAGTTTGGGCGCCATGGTAAAACGGGTGCACCGATTTAGGCGCCAAAGTTGTTAGACAAGTTTGGGCGCTATTAATCGGACTGAAATTTGGGCGCCAGAAATATTAGTTGAAACAATTTAGGCGCCAAAGTTGTTAGGCAAGTTTGGGCGCTGTGAATCGGACTGAAATTTGGGCGCCAGAAATATTAGTTGAAACCATTTAGGCGCCAATATAACGCAATGGTTTTGGGCGCCAGATGTCTGGAAGAATGGCAGAAAAATTTTTATGTTTTTCGGCCAGGTTGAAGAGAGGTCTCTCCCAATTAGGCGCGTAGGTCCGTGTCATCTTGAAAGCCGAATCGCGTAACGGGCTGGGAACTTTGTAACGGCACGCTCATCGTGTCCCGCGCCAATAACCACACCTTCGTCACGATGAGTCGGGCGCGTTCAAAATTGACGCATCTCTTCAGTGTGGGTTTATTTGTCTCTCTGAGCGTAGGCGGCCTGGGATAGATCCATTGTTACAACTCCGCCACAACTGAACGATACAAAAAATTCGTCGACAGATTTCCGCACCGTAACGGGATTAGCAACGTGCTCCGCAGGAACCAAAACTAAAAGGGTTGCAAGGTTACGTTCAACGTTAAACGTTTCTATCGGTTCAGCCGACTCCGATTGCAATAACAAAATTGTAGAATTACTGACAGAATTTTTGCAATTTTCAATTGTTTGATTTTAAATTTTCAATTGTTTAATTCAAAATTTTTAATTATTCAAATTTGAATGTTGTTTAAAATTGTTTTGCCTCATTGAGAAAATTAACGTTAAGCTGAAGATGAATATTTTGAGTTTGGGCGCTACCAAAGCACGCATGTTGGCGGGCAATAATCGTGGTGCCGTAATGTTTATCGCACGGTTGTAAAACGGTGTATTGATGCGCGGTGAGTAGCTGTCGCGATGCGTCGGCCAGGGCTTTTGCATAGCCGCGATGTGTGCTCTCCCAGGTCCTTAGTAGCGGCCAGATAGAGGTTCACATCATGAGGTTGTAGCACGCCGCGATTCCGTTACACGGATGGTACTCGCGCGGGCTTCCCACGCCAATTAAACATGACTCATTAACGGCCGGCCAGACGCGGTAGTTCGCATCGATGCCTGGCCGTAACAGAGCCGCCCGACCCTCCCATAATTCTCGGCCATGGCAATCGGAACTAATCACTCAGCCATCCGTTCTGCTCGAGCGAAACGATCGCGCACGCAGAAATGATGATATTACAAGCGCGCGAGCCACGACCGTTGAATTACGCGCGGTTCGATCCGTCCGCGCGCGCACAAGCTAAATCACAATTGATGGCTTGGGAAACATTATTTCCACAGTCCAAAATAACCTTTCAATAAACAAAAACCATTACCAATATTCAACGCCGCGTGTTTCAACCCTAAAATTGAACATACATTTTTCAACAGTTGATTAAGTTTTTGCAATTTCAATTTTTTTATTACAACAATTATTGAATTTTATTGAATTTAAAAAAAATTTAATTCAATTTCAATTTAATTTAAACAAAGTAAAACAAGGAACCAAAGTAAAAATTTATATATGGGTCCATAAATGCCACATATATGCAACGTAAATGGCACATATATGGTTCCATATTTGTGACATATATGGCGATCCACCTAAAAAATCTATTTATGTGGCATTTATGTCTCATAAATGGGCCCATATATGGGCCATATATGTATTTCAATACATAAATTTCCCGTTCGCGTTCCATATATGTGCCATTTATGGACCCATATATACATTTTTACTTGGGAACCGAATCAATAATTTGTATCGCTCCTTTTCAGTGAAACTCAGTAAATTTTCCTCTGCTTATTAAAATAATCTGTACTGTTCATCAAAGATTGTCTGCTCGGTTGGCACTGAAGTCCAGTGTAATTTTGTAAGCACGATAATTTCTCCCAATGGCCTCCTCTCTGACGTCTGTTTGAGTGACGCAACAAAAAGTGCGAAGAGTCATCAGCGCTGAATTCCCCGGCTGATATATAATGTTAGTGTTTTTTTTTTTTTATTTTCCAATCAGCGTCCGACGCGCCCTTAAATTGTAATTTCACACTTTGCGATTAGATGCATTCCACGTGCGGCAACGTCGACATATGGCATGCGGCAAACACGTCGCCTCATTGCACATGAAACGCGCGACTACAAACGCGTTTTAAATCGATCATCGCGGTGCGAAATATAATTCTCCAAGTGCTCAATTGTAGCAGCCTCTCTCATTCGATTGCAAATCACTTTTTTTATGTTTTTTTATTTCATGCAGAATGATGTAATTTTTTTTCATAATTCTAATCAATTATAATTTTTTTATTCTGGCGCCCAAACTCTAGGCGCGACATCAAAGATGCATTTAAGGTATATGAAAAAATCTAATTAATTTCAATTTTCTTATTCTGGCGCCTAAATTTTAGGCGCGAGATCAAAGATGCATTTAAAATATATGAAAAAAAATCTAATCGATTATAATTTTCTTATTCTGGCGCCCAAATTTTAGGCGCGAGATCAAAGATGCATTTAAGGTATATGAAAAAATCTAATTAATTCCAATTTTCTTATTCTGGCGCCTAAATTTTAGGCGCGAGATCAAATAAGCATTTAAGGTGTATGAAAAAAAAAAAATTGTCAAATAATAATTTTGGTTGCAAAATTTAGAAGAAGAACTTTCTCCAAAAGCTAGAAGTTGCGTCACAATCGAGAACTTATCTAATTAGCTGCATAATGAGCAATCAGTGAAGAGGATAAAAGTGCGCGTCGTCGGCGGCGATGGCACACGGATGATATAATCGCGCATCAATCACACGGCCGGCACACAATGGGCCGTGTAATTGTTGCGTCGCGGGGTTTGATAAAGACAGAATCGCGCAATGACAAAGTGTTTCGTTCTGAAAAAGCGTTGCTGGCAACAATGAGTCGGGATTGGAGGTCGCCCACGCGCCCAAACCAGCTCTTGCGGATGGGCCGCAAGTTCCGTCGTACACAGTAAATACCGAGTAAGTGGTCACAAACTCGGTTCCGCTCTCGCATTACCGGTGGGTGGCATCCCAAAATAAATCGCTGAGCTTCGGCCTGTAACGATAAACTTCAACTGTGCGAAATTATCAGCTGATACAATCTACAATCACCCTGTTCCAGATACCATCATCGTTTTCATATACCAATAATAAAAAAATTCAATACTTTGTACGATTTTGTTTTTTGTTTTTTCACGGTACATTTAGACCTGAACGTCTTGGTTTATTGAATTATTTTTTTTATACTCAATTTTACTTTTATGAAAAGAAAAATGCAATAATTTAGATTGAATTATTTAATTATCGATTATTGGTGTCGGATTGAGTTTTATTGGAGACTTTTTTTTTTGCAAAATGGCACTAATGAAGATGATTTATCGATTTAACTTTTTACCGATAAATAAAGTAATGACAAATGCTAATTAAAACTTGGATTGACACAGGTTAATTGACGCTTGGCTATATCATGCCGGATAGACTCGGATGGACGTGCAAGCGCGACGTGTCTCTCGTTCTTATGGCCCCGAGTCATTATTTGCAGCGGTGTCGGTTCCACAATATCGGCCACCTCAGCGATTCGGGTGCCATCACGTATTGACAGCGAATCGATCGGGTTTCCATCGCAGGTTATTCGTCCCCGATATCAACTTTTTTGCCCCGCACCTTTACGACTCAATTTTCAGACTCTTGCAGCAGTTCCCGATTGCTTATTTGGACTCTCATTTTCAAGCCGATTTAAAATGAGCTCAAAATGTTTATTATAAAACAAATATTTGTTGTCTTAAATTTTTCAATTTGAATTTGAATTTTAATTCTATCGAATTTCAATTAAAAATTGACACACTCATCGTTTTTAATCAATTAAATTTCATTGAAATAATTAGTTGGTGAATTCTGAACATTAACCATTTTTGCAATGTTCGATACAAATTTTATTTTGATTAATTTTATTTTTCTTAAATAAAATCTCACCTCTCTTGAGGTTGGAGCCCCCAGAATGCAGGGGCTGTCCGACGAGCGGCGGGGCGCGCTAGCCCACCGCTTGCTCGAGAGCTCGCTATCCTCCTGAAACAAAAAATAAAAGATGCAAGATGAAGAAATAAACTCATTCATTAGCTATATTTAAAATAAAAGTAACAAATTAAAAAGAAATAAAAAACAAACATCCCCGGGCGAAGCGTAAATATAAAATTTATAATTAAAATTTCGGGTCCGCGCTGACCAGAACAGAGTTTTGCGACGTTTCCTTATATTATTAAGTTTCATGAAACGCGGCCATAAAAAGAGCTTGTAACCGGTCTTTAAAATTAATTAACCCTTTCAGTTGAGCCGTCAAAACCAACAAAACCGTGCGCCGTTGCGCAAACAACTTTCATTTAAGGCAATAATGACGTCGCTTGATAGAAAAATAACACGGATCCGCCGATTCCGCGGGAACTTCTTCTCGCGGGTGGTCCGCGACGCGAGTAATTATAACATGTCGTGCCCTCCGGCGGGATCGTGGGTGTGTAATTGTTTCAACGTTTTAATAACTATCCAACAAGTTTGAGGGAGGATAATTTTGCCATTCGGACGATTTTGTACAACAATTTTTACCTCATTAGGGAAAGAGCTATTGTAAGAGATATTGTATGTCCCACCTTAATAATATAATAATTGATATAATAATATAAAAATAATAATTTAATATCCCAAGTAAAAATGTATATATGGGTCCATAAATGACACATATATGAAACATAAATGAGACATTTATGTATTTAAATACATATATGGCCCATATATGGGCCCATTTATGTTCCATATATTCCACATATATGGATCCATATATGCCTATATTCGCCTATATATGGTGCCATATATGCATATATGCATAAATGGCACATAAATGGATTCTTTAGATGGATCACCATATTTGTCACAAATATGGCACCATATATGTGACATTTATGTTGCATATATGTGCCATTTATGTTCCATTTATGTACACATATATAAATTTTTACTTGGGATATTTACCAATAAATATATTTATTTTATTTACTGCACATTCATTTCATTCAAGTTAGTCAAAATCTTTTTGTACATTCGACAGGTTGATAAAACGATAAAACTAATAATTGCTTTTCGGCTAACAATTATAATTTCTATCAACATGAATTTTCGTGCAGAATACGATAGTGCAGGTAGTTTACAAAAATAATTACAGCAAAATTATCTCATTTTATAAGTAATTTTTTTTTATCTGTCAGCCTATCAGTTAATTTTGTTTGTTGAAATTAGTATATAAGGAGACGGAAATTTGTTGAGCCAACACAAAACCAGACAGTTGAGAAAACAGTAGCGTTAAAAAATGAGAGTGATTGTGATCGTTTTTTTTGTTCTTGTGGTTGCAATTGGTAATTGTGATCTTTTATAAATTTTTTGCAAATTATATTTTAAAAAATTCTTTGTTTCTTGTAGGTTTGTCATTAGCTGATGAGAACCTTACATGTGAAAATAAGAATAAGAAAGTATCCAATTGTAAAAATGCAACGTAAGTAATATATTTTTTTAATGAATAAATATAATTCTCGTTTACGAAAATTAATTGAAACTGCATTGTTATGTTACAGCTTTATAGAAATATGTAAATGGAAAAATTTTTGTGATATGGAGAGGGCAAAGCATAGAAACAAGTCTAAAGCAAAAGCAGCGACATCATCATCATTTGTAAAGGGATAGAAGAAAACATGAGTGGCGCTGATTCAAAATGTACGTTAAAGAATCGAATTTGTGAGAAATAGAAATATGCATAATCAATAACAGTTTGATAATTTTTTATTATATTTTGAGGGAACATTTGACCAAATTTGGGGAACATGAAAAAAAATTAATTTTCTAGTTTGATTTGATAAATGAAAAATTGTAAAATAGATTTTACACAATCACAGTGACACGTTTTTGAGGTCTATAAAGTATGTTGTTTTTTTGTTTCTTATTTACACAGAAGGGGCACATAAATTACAGCCAACTGAAGAATTTTTGTAATCGTTGCACAGCAGGTGCCATTCACCTTTGTGATAAAAGCGCAAAACTTCTTTGCCGAATGATTGAGTGTAATGAATATATTATACCCTTCGGCTGAGATTATCCTTTCTTGTGTCAGTGGAGATGTCGCGTTTGAGCACGTATGCGTTCAGTAATTTACGACGCTACTGAAAATAACCGGCAGTTGAGGTTGTTTCACGCTACACTAGTTCGTTGTCCGTTTCAAATACCGTCCTAACCCGAAACAATTGTTACACATCACAAACTTGTGTCACAAACTTTTTTATTTTGGAGGAATTTACACTAACTTTTTCTTAATGAGTTTTTCATTTTGGAGGACTTTTTTGGAGATTTTTATCTTTCAGATTCCGTGTTTAAAGATTACAATTTCGATACATCTCCATATATATTTTTCCATATATAATTTCTTATATAAATTTATATAGGGCTCTGTATATACTCTTATACATTAGTTTTATATATGTCAAGGCAAAACTTATATCCTGCATATATGCTGCCATATATGCGACATATATATGACATATATGCAAGCACATATGGAATTCGCCATATATGCAATATGAATGTTAAAATTATAAATGTCGCATATATATCAGCATATATAAAATTTTCGCTTGGGTATATACATCGCATATATGTTACATATATGCTACATATATATCGTATATATTTCACATATATTCAACAAGCAAATATGTATAAAATAGTTGTCTGGGTGGTTCAATATATGGTTTTTACAACTGGTAAAAATATTTCCCATGCATTCCTACATATATATGTAGATCGTAACTATGTTTATAAATGTTTATGGAACTTTACATTTTAATATTGCAAAAATCTTTTTCAATTAATAAATAAACATCTCAAAACTTCTGCACGGTTTTTTAACCAAGAGAAATGTTCCAGTAGTAGAACTGCATGCTCGGTATCGAATTTCAATTGGCGAGAGAAATTTCATGCTAAATCCAAACGAGATTTGTTCGCGTCTAAAATCAAGTTACCATAATTCGAATAAGCCGAAGTGATACTATTATTTGTCTGATGTTATTATTCGGACTTGTAATAATCTTCAAGTTACGGTTGCTTTCGCTCGAGTTTCTCTCGGTTGCTCTCGTAAATGAGTTAATATTTTCGAAACAGTCGCAAAAACGGAAAAAAGCAATTTTGTTTCATGGCTTTTGAAACCGTTACATTTGTTGTTCAACTGGAATAATATTTTTTTTAAACAACAATACATATATCAAGAGTCTGCAACTTATTTAAACTGTCGATCAAAAATTTTAAATCACTTTTCATAAAATTCCATTTTTAGTAAACATTTAAAAGTGTTTTTTTTTTTTTAATTTTTTCAACCGTTTTAATTTTTTGCACCGATTTTGCCATGATGTAAATTATATAAATGAGGAAGAAAAAATAAGTGTAATAATAAAAAAGAAAATTGTAGAAAATGAGATTCAATTAGAGAAAGGAATACAAACATTGGTAAACGAGATGATTGGCGTGTAAAGTGATACGATATAATTATATTGTAGTTGAAACATAAATCACGTCAAGCGATTGTGCTGAGTAATTTAGAGATTGTCAAGTGATGCTTACGTATCACGGTAGCAGGGGACATGACGAACATTGGGCACATGTGCTCGTCTAAATAGACATGTGTGGGTAGCTAATAATGCCCCTATAAATCAACGGGGCCATTGTTTTCCGTATCGAATGCGTCATTGCCAAGCGAAACTCGTCGGGCCACGCAATATTCGCATTTTCAAATTATGAGACAACTCGTAAAATCTCTCACGTAGATTGTATGTAGATTACACGGTAATTCGATACGCGTTAAACATTCTTTTTCGTCTTCGCCCGCTGAGCGTCATTACCAACAAAATGCCTGATTAAATTTCACGTACTTGAGTTTAAATTATTTAATTAATTTTATATAATTTTCAAACTGATTGTATAGCCTTTCAATTTTAACCTTTTTTTTTTTTTCATTTAATTATAATTTATTTTAATTTTTTTTGTTCATTTTGTTCAGAAAAAAAAATCTTCAGAGTAATTAAATTGTTACCCCGTTTACCAAAGATTTACTAATTGTTAAGTGTGAATTGATATAATTTTATGAACTCACGGTCTTCAGGCTTACGAAAGAATTTCAAACGGTGAGAAAATGATAGTGTTAGATAACAATCGTAATTAATAAGTTGAGGTTAAGAGTAAAAACGGTAATTACAATAAATAATAAAAGCAATCAATGTTTGACGTGGTTTTTCTTTTTTTCAAAATTCTCCACCTAAATAACAAATTGTTATGTTCGTTCGAACATTAAATTTTATTTTCAAAATGTTCATCCTCGTTTCACAACAGTTGAAACAAAAGTTGGATATTCCTTTTTCTAATTTTTCAAATATAATATTGAATATTAAAATTTTTTCTATAAATATGTTTATCTCTGCAATTTGTTTAAACTTAACAAAAAATGCTGAATATTGTTGAGATAATTTTGTCATTTGGTTGAATTCGATGGATTTGATTTTTTGGGTTTTGATTCAATGATTTGTACAAGAATCAATATTATAAATTGGCTGGAAATTTGAAGATGAAAAGTAAGTCCTGAAGCAAGCAGGTAGTGTACGAGTCAATCATGCAACAAGCCGCGGCACGTGTTGGGCTCGAGAGCACATTCGAGATTAAGGTAAGGTCGTGCGCGATCGCACATGTGCAATACCACGGCCAATCAGCACGCGAGGAATTTCAAACTTTTCCGTGTACTCGAGAGAGCTATAGTGCCCGTGGATTTCGTTTTACACGTTGTTATTTCGACATGTCAATGTGTATTAACAAGAAGCAGGCGCGCTCAAATCCCGTTGATTTGTGGCAACGAGCTGTTGCACGCTTTGTGCACTTTCTATTTCAACCCAGTCGATTCTATTATCAACGATACTCCATTTCGACATTTAAAAAAGGTTCATTAGTATCACCTTGTTACTGTAAAAACAAACATTCACCTATTCTAGCATTTCCTCTAAGATTTATACAAATTTTTTTAAATATTTTTCAAAATTCCCGCTGCAAAATCCTGGCGAGAAAAATCCAGAAATTCAAAATAAGTTTGAATTTCCTGCCGTAAGGGTTTGGCAGGAAAGAACATTAAATTTCAAAATTAACTTGAATTTCTTAAAGAAAAGGTTAGACGATAAATTTTATGAAATTCAATATTTTTGAATTCCCGCTAAAATATCGTGGCGGTAAAGATGTTGGAATTCAAACTTACTTGGAATTTTCCGCCGAAAAGTTTTGGCGGGAAATATTCTCGAATTCAAAATAAGTACCCATGTGGAAATTTACGTCTGGCCCATCGTTGGACCAACGTTGTGAAAGTTGAGTCAACTTTGGTTGCCAATCTTCAGTCCAGAGATGGTAAACCTCTGGGATGAAACGCCGGCCCATCATCGCCAGCCAACGTTAGCTCAACTCTTTTTGCCAGAGTTAAACCAATGTTCAAATTATTAAAAAAATTGATTTATTTTATTTATATTGACAATTTTTTCACGTAATTATTTTTAGACAATGTAAATATGCTACTCACTTATCCAGAAGATTTATTTGCTCCAACATTGGCCCAACGTTGGCAACCGATGTTCCAAGCCAATGTTGGATAAACATTGGATGCCACCATTGTACAAATGATGTATGCCAAAGTTGGTTATCAGATTTTGTTGCACTTCTGGCAATTCAATTTCATAAACATTGGTACAACGTTGGCTGCCAACATTGGTCCAACGTAAAGTCAGTTGTTCATTTTTGTTTATCGCTGGAAATTTCTATTTGGGTAAGCACATATGATGTGGCCAAAAAAGAAATGAAATATTATTTATTTGACTAAATGGTGCACTGCGCACGCGCAAATCGTGACTTTCAAGCTCGACCCCTGACACTGGGTGATGAGCGGCAAAAGTGCGCCAACTTTCGTCATGAAATCCGTGATGCCGATATGATACGACCGTACGATTACCGAACGCCCTGCATGCAACATACCGTATTATTTGCTTTGCCAATACATCATTGTTGTTCATTGTCCGATTAAATGTCAGGTCGTATTTACTACGCTAAACCTGCACTTGTTTAAATTTTTTCCAACCTGCAACAAATTATCAGAAAATGTCTCCCTCAGTCAGAACATTGTTTTGCAATTTGCTACAGTCGCTATAAAAAAAACCAAAAACTTTTAAACAAATTTTTTCTTCGCTAGAAGATTGGAAAACCAGAAAATTGCAACATAACCTAAAAACATGACGCGCATGCTCATTGACTGATTTTGATAAGTCGCATCGCTGAACTTTGCGGCGAGGCCGGCAAATGGGAACGACTTTGGGTTTTATATCTGGTATAGCTATTTCCCAATGGTAATAGCGATCGATATCAGAAAACAAGCCGCGTTCGCACCCGGAGAGTTTAGATTTGATACGAGAAAATTGCGTGGGCGTCGAAACGAGCCGGAAAGTTACACAACCGCTTAGACTCTCTTTACAACCGCGACTATTACAGTCGGAGGTGCTAATAGATCGACAGCTTCTAACTCGCTCTTGAACAATAAATTATCGATTATCGTTCATCATTCTGTCAATCGTCGCACGATAGAAAAGCGCGTATTGCATTACGCACAATGATATTCGTTGTTTGTTCAAGACCAACTACAATTTCAGACTGTTCAGACTACCATTAATTATTGGACTGCTCGCGTTTATTCTATCGCTTTTAAGATTGATCGAAGATCTTTGTCGAGTGTCGCCATCTGTAAAAATATGTCATTTTCAATCAGCGCCACCTAGTGGCTGCAAAAGAAACTACGAGCCATCGATTTTTAAGTTATCGAAATTGAATGAAATTATGATATTTATGATATTTAATGATAAACAAAATTTAATTGTTTAAAATTTAATTTTTTTGAAGCAGTGCCATCTAACGGCCAAAATAAAACGTTTATATTTATAATAAACTTGGGCCACAAAGTGCGTACAAACGGTATGACAATGTTTAAGCCATATTGGTTTACAATTTTCGTAAATTTGATCCTTAATTTGATACTTTATGAATAATTTGAATTAAATGCACTAGATGGCGTGGCAAGTACATTCTTTCACAAATGGGGCATTTGATAATTGTATGCAAATCACATCTCGGCATGTCGTACATGACCATAAAGTGGCCTTTTCAATGAAACGTTTTAATTAAAAAAGTCGTAATGCAGCGATATCTACGATAATGAAATTCAATAACGGGGCAAAATATGGCGCCCTGGTGTCGGTCGTTTTTGGCGACGCACGTAATATCGGGCGCAAAACAGCATAACCAACCGCAGATTCTCACTTGGGTACATTTTTTATGGGCACTTAACAAGCCGGCCGAATATTGTGAATACTTTACGTGCGTCTCCATCGGCGATTGGCTCAACCTCGTAATCGTTATCTCGACAACGGTTTTTACGACACGCATGCGAAGCCCGAGGGTTCTTTTATTTTTTTCTTCTTTCTCTCTTTCCCTGGACACCCAATTGAATGAATTAAACAAATTCTTACGTGTTTAATGATAATATACAGATCGTATTGTGCAAGTTCAAATTGCGGATACGCGCACTCAGAAAGATAATCATCTTCGTTTTCGTATACGGAGAAAAAGGAATCGTTGTTTTTTCTATTAAAGAAGTTGAAATTTATTATATTTTATTAGTAAAGATAACTTATACTCGAAATTTTGTACAAATCAAAACATTGTGAAATAAAAAAAAGAAAAAAGAAGGGATAAAAGATGAAACATTTCATCGTTTCTATTGTCATATAAATAATAAGTATT